>JAUIMW010002231.1:0-11015 GCA_033557785.1 Enochrus cinctus | reverse complement strand
ATAAATATAGACAGGATGATGTGAAGCGTTCTTTCGTTACGTAAGTATATTTGAATAAAATTGATATCCCTTTAATTTAAATTTATTTAAGCAAAATTATATTATTGTTTAAATTGATTAAAAAATTATATATCACAGTTATAAGTACAGTAACATTCACTAAGAATTTCTTTTTTATTTAAACTTAAGAAGGGATTGTAACACACCACGTCGCACTGGTACTTTAAGTCATTCATCCACATCATTCGGTCGTAAAAAACCTTAAGGAAGGTTTGCACGAATCGTTACATTATGTCATTGGAGTAGTTAATAAAATCAAAAGGAATGCCTTATTAGATTATTTGCTCAACTTTGTTTGGAAAATGATGACTATAATCGTTTACTATTTAACACAGAAGTACATTGATTATCTAAAAGTGCATGTTTGAATAGCTTCTATTTGCTGTTTGAATCAGTGTTGGAATTCCTGGAGAGTAAAGACAATGTTTATATTATCTCAAAAAATGACCTAAGAGTAATTTGAAACTACAAGGTGACACATTAATTTTAATTAAAACTAAAAGTGAAATATCTGCCTTTGTTGCAAAACTTTTGTTATATAAACAGAACTTGGGAAGAGTAGAAATTCTTTACTTGGATATTCTCTACTTAGTGTTAAACCGTTTTGCAAGTAGTCAAATTCAGAGCATAAATGCAGATAAATACATACTAACACAGGAAGAGTTTATTGAATTATCCACAAATGAGGAGCTGACAACTTCTGGTTACAAAAACAGATCCCAACCCAATACGTACAATATCCCAATAAGTACTTGTGGGGATTTGCTATTCATAAACATTGAGCCAGATATAAATATACTCATAACATCCCATCAGATTCATCCAAGTCCTTAATTTATGATTAAATTTTTAATTTTTGTATTATGCATTTATGTAGTTCTTCACACAGGGTCTGTGAGAAAGTTTTGACTATGAAGGGGGGTCCGTGGGCAAGTTTTGCCTAGGAAAAGAGTTTAGGAACAACCGATGTAGATCAAGAAGAGCAGGGTTCCCAAGATATACTCTTGTGGGATACCGAAATTAATATTCCCTCACTCTGAAGCACTTGCAGTTGTTACTGCTGGCTGTTTACGGTTCATTAAGTAGGACACCAATAAATGTATTACAGTCTTACTTCATGTTTTTTGAGTATTAGTGTTGTGAAGCAACGCCTGCATGCGAGATTATTTTCGGTGCACATATAATCGCATTGCTTTGCATCTATAGAAGAGATTTTAAGCTCAATGACACTTTTTACTCGTACTCTACCTGGGTTTTTTGGAATATTATTTTTAATACTGGTTTTGAATTTTTTTTTCAAATTTTTCAGAAATAATTCATTTCAAAATGTATTAAAACATCAACGTTCAATTAGATTGATTTTTTTGTTACCATGACAAACGGCATATAATATTTTTTGTAGTTGCAAAAGTTAGTGGAAATGGAAGCTAAATGTAATAGATTTTTTGCATCTGTATTATGTCATTAAGAACGTGGTCCTTTTAAATTTTTAACGTAAAATTAGTGCCTCTATGATTTTGGGTTAAGTGGAAGAGCCTTGCGCAAATGGCATTTAAGCAATGAATAGGCTAAATAAAAAAATCATTTCACATGGAAAATATTTGTAGGTATTTGTAGTATTTTATTTTAGAATAATAAATCATAGGTGAATGACAATCGAAGGTTAATAATACAAACAAATGTCTACGTGACAAATAGTACGCGGACTAGTAAAAATTTAAATAAACCGCTACTTACCTTAGTTTTGTTAAAGTTCGCTGGCGCTGATAACAAATTAAAGAAAAGTTTCTAATAATAACTTTAGCAAACATACTTTCTAAACGAATTATGAATCACAATTAAAATATTATTTACTCTTAAATAAATAAAATGTAAACAAAAATTTCAAATAAAAGGATTAACTGTACGAGTAGAAAAACGTGGTTATATGAATGACGTTTATCATTGCGAACAATCAGCTGTTTCGTCTATTTGCGGGAAGGTGGAATTTTTTAATAATTTCCAGCTGCCACTATATCCGTCTCTTACTACATTACAGGTTAGAAGGTGCGTTAAGTTCGAGAAGTAAGTCGTGATTTTGTGCGCATATGCAACATGTGTTTGCTGTCATATCGATCTGTCAAAACATTTAGTGCGTTTTAAAAACACTCCTTTTTGTCATTATTTAGTGCATCTTTGGTGGTAAACGTCCGAAAATTCAGTGCGGCACAATAGTTTTCTAAAATTATCGTAAAAATCGGGACGAATAAAATTTCACTTGCGCCTTATTGTCAAACTCTATGGCGCAGAATTAGTTCAGGTCCGGACTAGTTACGAAACGCCCACCGTCACATTTTGCAGGTTCCTCGCGAGTCGGTGAGACCCGCTATATCCTTCGCACGTCTGATTTGACACTTGCTTATCTGCTGGAGTTCCAGGCACGGTTTTCCGTACTGCAAAAGGTCCAAACCCTGCGAAACGGATCGTGCTAGTTGATCTATATAGCAAAGTCGATACTTTTGGTGCAGAATGATGTAAAACATTCCACCAAATATCTATTAAAATCTTTTAAGAAGGCGTTTTCAAAGGCATAAAAATTTTTCTGGACTGTCGCGCGATAAATATTATGGTGCAATGAAGCGTGATAAAGACCCCGACCGAAGAGAAGTCATGAAAAAATTTACTTTTAAAATTTTGGACAACTTTCGCACCTCGGTCGCCCAACCGTCGAGGTCCGACCAGGAAATCCAGGAGTCACTAAGACCCGAGAACTTCCAAGTTAAAAGGGTAAGTTCTGACGCTTAAAAATGCTGTTGCTTTTATTTGTTGGGTCACTTGCGCTCTATTTTTTTATTTGCCTGTTTGCGAAAGCGAATGCCGAGTTACGAAAAACTATCGCAAAACGGCAAAAATGTTGATAAACGCGAATTATCATATGCAAATTCTTAAGTGTAATGTATAATCAATAGTATTCTGCATATTTTTGTACAACAATGAAGGAGGGAGGCTTTTGTTTAAGCAGTGGCTTTCGCAAATAGGAACGTTTTACGCCCCAAAAACAACTGACAAAGGAGTTTTCGATGGCAATTTTGTAAATGGACGGAGCGCCCTTGTTTGTTGCTTTTTTACTTGCATAAAAAATTGCATGGTATTTAGACGTAATGCTATTTTGTTTATTTTGAGCGTTTTATGTGCGATGATGTAAAACTTTGAACGAGCCATGACATCATCATATTTTAATGACTTCTAACGGTTGGAATTATGATGATCAATAAAATCAGACGGCAAAATATATTGTTTTCACTTTTTCACGCGGAGAAAATAGAGAACGCGTTTATTAATGACTGATTAACCGTTTTAATAAAACAAATCACGGCAAATGAAATTAAGCGAGCTGATTGTTTCCCTAATTAACAATAACTGGGAAAATTAAATCAAGCACACTGTTTACCGAGCGTAAATATGAATTTGTTACGCATTCATAGTGTTCAAAATAAATTTATTAAGGCATTCCGCCGTTATCGATAGAGATATTGTTATAAAACATGTTGATGATCTTTAATTTGTGTATAAAACGACAGAATGTGATTGCGCGATTTATTTTTAACTTCGTTTCTGGATAAGGCTATAACGCCAACAAAATATTCTAGGATTTTTTTCGAAACAACTCACTTGGTACTTTATAAACTCAAATATTGTATCAAAATAATTTACTTCTCAAACCTCCCTCTATGACGACCTGAGGGAAGATTCAGTGGGAATATAATAAAAATTTCATTTCTTGGGGTAGGGTAAATGTCCACGATAAAATAGAAATTTTGCTGGAAACTTTAATCTCAAGAGACAGTTACATCCTCACATGTGATGAAAAACGTACGTAATCTCCCATCGACTCTCGTCTATTGATAGAACTTATCTCCATCAAATGTTGTGATATGCTTTCTACGGTAACTTTTGAATTAATTTTTCTTGGATTCTACAGCTACAAGGTATATTAAAAAGGAATTTGATATGAAATAAATCCTAAAATTTAAACTAGGCCATCCTCACACCCTGGAGCTGTTTAAGTAAGCTTATAAAACGCAGGGGAAATAACACAATAGTTCAAAACCAGACAAATATTTAGTCCCAAGAGATATACAAATTATAACCATGTTCCTTCCAATACTACAATCATCAACTAATACAAATAAAACGACTAACAACACTGATAGTCTGTTTATTTTACGAAGATTCAATTATTAAGTTACATGTGATTTTTCCTTATTTGTTTTCATTGTCATCAGAAATACGAGGATCAAATTTTTCCGTTAATTTATTTAATAAATTTATTAGAGTTTTTCATGAGCTATGGAAGGTAGCATCTCCATAAATCTAGGAGTTGCAGTGGTTTGCACAACCTTCATGCCATCAGTATACTGTATATTGTTCTATGCTTTCTAGATCATCAATGATGATGCTATCAAGAAGTCCAGCGAGATCGGTATTGTAGATATTCCGCCTACCTTCCAAATTAAGAAGAATGTCATCTGCTACAGCCGGATGATTAAATCACGACTATAATTAGAACTGAATTAACCACAGGTTCCAGGGTTTGAAATCTACCTATAGCACATACAAAAACATTCAAAATAGTATCGCCAAAGAATTCAAACTTTTTATCAATATCAGGCAGCCTATATATAAGACGCCAATCAATTGATTCGAGATCTCTCGCTAATGCATCACAATCAATACAAGAAAAACCTGAAAAGGTCTTAGGTTCAGATGTGCCGAATAAATCTAACACTCCATAAATCAAAAAATTATCAGAAACTCTATTAGCATCACAAATTGATTATTAAAAATTATGTATTTACGTTTTGACTCATCTTTGATTTCTTCTTCACATTAATACATAAAAAATCTGAAAGCATTCAATTGTTTGTTAGTCAAACCATATAAAACTAAAAATCGCATATAATAATCTTAATCTCCGACCACTTTATACAAAATTAAAAACAGCAGTACCCAAACATAAAACAACACATACGATATATGTGACCAATATTTTAAAAAATACATACGCCGATCAAAACAATACTTACATAAAAGAATGAAATCACACAAAACAAAGCAGTGTAAAAGCATTTCCTTAAAACACAATACAAAATGAATACAGACAAAGTAAGAATTCCGGATACACACCACAAAGAAAAAATAAACAATAACAAAAAATAAAATCATGTAAATCGTGTCGAAAAATACCAGTTAGTATTCCATGTTATTAGAATCAAATCAAATTTTAATTTAATTTTTAGCTGGATCAGTAGAACATTCAATCCAATCAACAGAACCAAATGTTAACCAAAATATGGAAATATAGATGATTTCCAAAGTGCGGGTACATAAAAAAATCTTATTAATTAATATACTATTGTTAGAAATAGTGAAACTGTTTATCTTTATAAATTTTCTGTAGAATTACATAAACATGTCCACATTTAATTGTATTAATAATTAAAAATAAGAATATTATGGTATGAACATTGGGCTGCTTTATGTTCTTCTTCGTTGTTTCTCCTCTGTAATCTAGGTCTTTAATTTTCAAGGGACTTCTTGAAATCAATAATTCATTACATGGATCTTTGGATATTAGAGACCCAGACTACATAGTAGAGGCAATTATAAAGAACAAAAGTTAATCAAAAAGAAAAATAAATAAGAAAATAATTCTTGGCCGACTCCAACATAATATTTTTCCATGCGAAATAAAAAAGTAAATTAAATATTCGCTATATTATATACAAATATGTACATATATACAAATAAGCTCGATTTATTGCATTGTTCCACTTTTTTGTAAATGGTTCTCGTTATATTTCCGGTATTTAGAAAAACCAACAGAAATCTTGTACGAAATGTTGCTTTTGCATGTACATACACGTACATAAATGAATGATCTAGCAGAAAAACAATCTTTTACGTAAAATATTTGTCATTCTTTGTCGAAACACGATTTTTCATGACTTCACGCGCCATATGTTCCCTCTTAACACATTATAAAAAAATTAGGAATCATACAGGTGTAATTATTAATCTCAGCTTTACTCACAAGTTGTGAACAAGTTAATATTGCAAACAAAATAAAATATAAATGCATTTACAAAAATTATATTATTGCAAACAAATATTAAAAAATACCCAGTTTAACATAAATAAATATACTAGAACCAAAAAGAAACCCTAAACAATAATGTTTGCTCTTAAGTATAAAGTTAATATAAACTTCTTAATCATTTCTTCCTCTCACGAAAGCCATATGCAGAAGCAGACGCAGATGTACCAAGATTGACGCTTTCGGAACTTGCACCAGTAGTTTTGCAATCGTCACGTCTAGCAACCCCACCATCATCAGATTTTAAGTTATTTTGGCCAAATATTTAATGACGCAATCGAAAACAATATAAATTTAAGTAGAAATAGAAAACTTGTTACTTTGCGTTAGTCTTGTAAGATACTTTAGAGAATTATTATTGACATACAGTATCAGTCAAAATTAAAGGAAATATTTTAAAAATTGAATTAATTTTTTTTTGTGTGGACAACAAAAAATAAATAAATTGCATAATTTGTGTAGAAAACTTTGAAAAAAAAACAAACGGGAAAAGGATAGTAAAGAAACATTTCTATAATTCAAAAGTAAATTTGCATTGATGACACAAATTTATTAAGGTATTCTTGCGATATTTTGTTCCACCGTATTTGTACTACCCCTAATAAATCCTGTTAGGAATTGTATTTTCTAGTAATATGTTGCTATATTTTACGGTCATCATATATATTATCCCATAGATTTTCTATGGGATTTAAATCTTTGTGCTGACCGTTTCATTACTGTTACCTTTTTAATTAACAGCCATTCTTTTATGATTTTTGACAGTATGCTTAGGATCATTATCATGTTGGAAAATCAATCATGATGCTGGCCAATAAGAGGTCTTATGTGACGATTATTTTTAAACCGATTTTGATTATGTTAATCGTAATGAGTATTGAATATACTGACTGTGAATTTGAGTTGAAATGAATATTATCGGTTAATATAAACCCTAGTGTTATTCTTACGAAATTTTTTCGTTATTATTTTAAAAACTGCTATAGTAAATGTGTATAAATTTCCTAAATTAATATTTCTAATGGAAATGGAAATTTATTAACATATTTTGGTATTTATATAGGCAAGATATTTATTGTTACTAAAACAAATTATTACTCAAACAAGAAACACTATCATAAGTACAATAGGTACGATAATACCAGACACTTAAAAATCAGCTAAAATTATTATCTAGTCGGAAGAACTACCTGTTATGTGTTTCAAATAAAAGTTCTGATATAATGTCAATACCACATCTAAATAGCAGATATAAAAACAACGAATTTTATTAATAACGTGAGAACGTTTTGTATCTAACAACGCACAAGCGGGTGGAATAAAACTACAAAATAAAAAATCAAATGCAGCTAAGAAATTTTTGAAACAAAATCGAAGTGGCAATCAAATTTGAAAATAAACTTGTGAACAATTCTTGACGGAAAGTTATTGAAAAGGTGCTCGTGATGTCGAAATCGTCGGAACGCAGAAGAGAGCGAACTAGTTGCAGCTTGGAGGAAGAGTTGGTGAAACGCGTTACTATTCAAGAAGCAATATTTAACAAACAGATGGCCAAACTAAAGACTTCACAAATGCTCATTGCGATAATCGGCGATGAAGATACTTGTGTATGTTATTTATTGGCTGGAATCGGTGAAGTAGATCAAGTCACAAAAGAACCAAATTTTTTCGTAATGGCTGACCAACCCGATGTAGATGAATTAATTGATATTTTTAAGAGGCTACTGCGCAGAGAAGACATAGCAATAATTCTAATAAATCAAAATTACGCAAATCTAATCAGAGATGAAATTAACAAGCACCAGGAACTTCTTCCAACTATCATAGAACTTCCCACAACTGGGCGTGTTTTTGACATTTCAAAGGATCCGTTCTACCAAAAATTAGAGGAACGGGACAATAAATAAATGTCTGAATAAAAATGTTACAATGTATGTGTTATAGTTATATAGGTTTATCTCTATAATTAAAGTATAATAAATCTATAGATAAATGTATTGCTATACCATATAATTCTATTATAAGGTGGTTGTGGGCCTCCAGCGATAAAACTTTACGGCTCCAGTAAGTTTTCGTTTCTAATGAAAACCTTAAGAGCCCTCTCTACACGTATTTTATCTAACTTTATTGCCCTTTGCCACGTACCATCCAAAATGCTTTTTCGCACTATCGTAATAAAAATATTACGATGCTTTTATTATATGTGTTCAACTTCTCAAAGATGTATAGAAACTTGGGCTATGATGAAAATTCAAACTCGAAGCACGTTTACATTTTCGGTTTGAAGTTCCAGTCTCCATAGAGCTATGATGTGCGGAGAGTTGGTTGGTCGAATTAAGAAAGAGCTCGAGATGAATCGAAGATAAAATTTATCGAGTTTTTTTTAGAAGGTGTAAATAAGGATTTGATGAATTATTGATGGATGGAAATGGGCTTTGGTTTCGCTTGAAGAACGAGGTTATGTTTGCCCTTCCGCTCTATTACCTCCATTTGAATTTCACAAATATTTACTCTAGCGACTTGAATGCATTGAATTTTATTCGAGATCTCATGGCACTAGAGTCAACACTTCTTTATTGGTGCAATAATTTTATTCAAATTTTAAATTTAAGCAAAAAAATGTACTAGAAAAACGAAATATTTGCTAAAAACTCAGAATTCCTTGGTTGCTTGCCTCACAAAACTAAAGCTAAGTAAAACGCGATACTTAGCACTTCACTCTAAAGAAACAAAGAAAAAGACCCTTCGCAAGAGATATATGTTGTGTTCATAAAACAACGAGGCAGCTTGATATATATAGGACAATAAATGGGACTGTTTACTACTACAATGTGGGGATAAATTATGAACAAAATATAGATTTCGTGGAAATAATTTTGGAAGGGTTCCAAGAGTCCCCGGAATCAAAGTGGAAACTCTGGAAACCAAGTTTACATGCAGGAGTAAAAACAATATTTAAGTCGAAAATCCAAAAATTGACACAGCGCTTAATGCAAGGCAAGCATCTAAATAATTTATGTTCATTCATAGAACGTAGTCTCCCAGTTAAATTTTCCATGAAGCTGTCTCCTTAAATCTCTTGCTTCTGTAATGAATCTGTATTATTCAAACGTTTTGAATATGTCCTCTGCGTGGTATCCAGACGAGCACCTGTGCTTTAGGGTGGAACTCGGGAGTTACTGCAACGCTAATTTAGGAAATTGCAAAGTATAGGGCCGTGAAAATGATACGGGAATGTACATTTGGATGTATAATGTTGTTTCAATCGAAAATTAGCTTATTAGACCATTAGTTCGACCAATGGAGATGATATACGTGTTTGGAATTATTATGGCGATCGTTCTGCAACCTGCAGCTTTGATGACTATCTAATTTGAATAATTATTGGTTTAATTATAATTAATAGCGGACGTATTGCACGCACGTTGTGTTGAAAGTGAAAAATATGCCTGTATGTTTCGGTTAATTGCATAGGACGTAGATTACATTAATATTTTAGTTCAGTGGACGTGTTCAGCAGAGCATTTGGAAAATAGGTACTGGTATATACTTTTTGGGGTCTCCTTTTTTTAGATGCTGTTTTTATTTTGTTTCCCATTGGTTGTATTTTTTTTAAACACTATAAATTTTGTTGGGTTGGTTTTTTTTAATTGAATACGTGGACGAGAATTATAAAATATAGTTCTGAGCAGTGAGCAATTTTTAGAGTCTAAAAGCAGCTAAAACCAGAGAGTACATTCAAGATTTATATCACGAACGTGGTGTTAGCTTGCGGCTGTAACGTTTTTCTGCCTTTATCAGTTATTTATTAGATCAAAAATTGGGAAGCGGAATCGCTCCCTCGAAATAAGAGAATCCCATCACAATATGTTATCCGATAGAATCTAGTAAATACATACGAACTGGATTTTTTTTTAAAAGACGATAAACACTTGTATTCGTTGGAAAGTTTTATATCAATTATAATTGTGTCAGGATAAGTATATACTATTTACCAAGAGTGAACTTAGAGAACTAACACAAAGAGAAGCTAATTTGAATACAAACAGAAGATATCATAAACAGAAGATATCATTTATTTAAAACCTCTTGAAAAGAAAGATTTGCAACATTAACCGTGTGAAAAGAATAAATAAAATGTCTGGTTCGATTACAATCTGAGATGGACAAAGGTAATGCAAGAGCTATCTCTTGCCCTAGTATTTATACGAAATTTAGGAATTTTAGAGCTGATTGATATAGGTTATTTGTAATAATGGATCTAAAATTGAACCCTCAGCATGTTACAGTGTCACACGACAAATATATTAATTAAAAAGTTAAAGCATATTATATATTTTACAAATAAATGCCATAAATAAATGGGATAGCCGCTCTTGTAAAAAAATATTTTAAAAATTATGTCAGGTTGATTTTGATTAATGTATCCAGGCAGCGCCAGGACATAAATGCAACCGAGGATGTACCTATTAAACATAGAAAGCTTTGTGTGACAAGAGCGCAGCCTAAGTGATTAATGCAATTCAATTAGTTTTAGATGTGATTGTATAATTTGTCAAAAATAACTCATGCATTTTTAACTATTATCCTCGGCAAAAATTAACTTTCAGTAATGAGTTTTAAGTGTTAAGCTTATTTGCCGAAAAACTAAGAATACACCCTTTTGGTTAATTGGTGATTTAGAACGAACCAATGAGTAAAAGAATGCATTAATTTCATTAATATTTTGAAAGAGTTTAGTATTCCGAATAATAAAACCTAACATACCAAAACAGAAGTTTATCACATGCTCAATGTGGTTACTAAATGCTAATATGGG
>JAUIMW010002230.1:0-11016 GCA_033557785.1 Enochrus cinctus | reverse complement strand
CTAGAACCAGCATTCCCTCTGTTAAAGTTCATCAGCTATATACATCCTTGCAAGAAAACCCCTGACTTAATACACTTTTATGTAATATAGTGTTTAAATCGCAAACAATTTCAAATTAAAGCTTCCTTTGACCTTTCATCCAACCTCTTACCAATAAATGCAATTATATATGCAGGAGTTCTAATAAATGAAGAAACACACTCCCTTCATAATAAAAAAAACATACTGACCAATGCTTAAAATTTTAAAAAAGTTAATCAAGAAGTCGCTTGGGAAAGCACCCCCGAAACCACATTTTGTGTACACGTGCATACTGTGGTCATATGAACACGCTGGACGCTAATGGATTAAAAAGCATTTATTCAATATGGCGAAAGATTTGTTATATCAGCTGTAGTAAATGACACAGGCGGGAGTTTGACTAGGCTCCGCACACTATTAATTAGTGCAAACAACAGCTGATATGGACGGACAAATTTACTTTTTTATCTTTTTTGGCATTTAACGTAAATAAAATCTCTTGAAAAATGTTAGTAACTTATAAAATAATTACAACACAAAGAAAATTCTACACTATGCACCAAATGACATTGAGTTAGATCTCGCAAAACAATAGTTAATGTGAAATACAAAAGGTTCTTATAAATAATAATTTTCTTCAAAGGTCCTATTTACATAATATGATCTTATCTTTCAGAGTGCAATAGAACTTAAATGTTATGCAGAAAAAACTCATATTCAAGCATAAATAATAATTTGACCATATATTTTGTTTTCACTTTTTAATGTAGGAACTACATCTTACGCACAAATAACATACCAAATAACAGGAAAACACATCCGATCACAATTCACCAATGTTACACTCATCTCCTGTTATTTGCAAGGGACAAATTTTTTTTGAAGAAAATTGCACCGCACTCCACCAAGATTAACATTGTTCTTTATTTTTTCTGCAGAACTAAAAAATGAGCAGGTAGGTCACTGGTGCACCTTTGCTCCTCAAATAGAAAATCCAATAGGTTGAGGTCTGGCATATCTCTTGTTTAGTGAGGGAGGGCACCAACGTGCATAACCCTCCCAACTGATTTGGTAAAAATTCTAAATAATGTGCCCCAATCAACCGATCGGGTAAAATAACAGAACCTATTATTTTATCTCCTATTATGCCGCTCCAAACATTTGTGTTAAACCTATTAATTGTTTTGGAATACCGATTTTTCTCATTTCCTAATATTAGATAAAATAATAAGATAAAAATTGAAGATTCGCACATTTTCCTCTTGGATATCTTTAGATGATACATTAATGTAATTTTACACCATATGGCATAAATGTTCTTCAATGAACCCTGTGAAATGTCAATTTTATCTGATGATAAATATAAAAATTATGATAAAAAAACCCTTCAAAGGAAGATCATCTTCAGAGTAAAATAGCTTTCAAACGAGACTTTGGAGGATATATGCTTATTAAACTTTTTTTCATATTTTTTCACGTACTATCAGCCCTTTAATTTATTGTACTTGAAAATGGGACAACTGATGTAGAGTGCTGCACACAAACGGCATTTACCATACATGCGACACCGCCCAACACATACATTCCTATCATTTATTGCAATTTTACTGAAAATTTCACGAAAAAGTCCCTACTACAGGCATATGTCCGCGCCATACTTTTCCCGCATACAATGTGTTAATTGCTGGTGCTCATTCTTATATGATTTTGACTTCTGTTGCAACGTCTTAAATGTATCTTCATAGCACATGGACTAGTTCCAGTAAACCAAAAAAATACATACCTATTTCTTCCCATACTGCGGCAGTTCTATCAAACGAGCAAGTAGCTAAAACTTGACCAAATTCTGGATGAGCCCAAGTTACTTTCCATACTGAGGCACTGTGAGCTTTCCAACTTGACGTCAATGTCCACTTTCCATCTCTGTTTTGATCCCACACCTAACAAAAGTGTTACGTTTAAACTACATGTAATGCAGTAAGTTTTGGGCGGTTTAGGTAAGAACAAACTAAATTTACAATTTATCTAATTTATGTTTCAAAGCTGTGGATTATATAAATATATTAAGGTTAGATACTAACTTTGACATACTGATCGCTTGAACATGTGGCCATACGTTCTCCATAGAAATCATAAGCAACATCATGGATCAGATCTTTATGCTCAGCATTTATTTCCTGAGCTTCGAACATTTTACTTTTCTATTATTGCATTTACAATAATTTATTTTTTTGTTGAAACGGCAACAAATCACAAGGTAAACAGAAAAACGACAATGCGCAATATTTTGAATTTTTGTATCTGCGCAACGTAAACGCGCCAAGTTCACAGAACTAAATGACGTTAATTTGACATTTCAATTTTAGTCAGATACCCACGATCCTGTGTTAATGAAGGCAGAACACTGAGAATGGGGTTTTTGATAAAAGATACTCTGGAGGAAGACGTAAAGTGTTTTCACTCTCGAATTGAACGGCTTTGCTTCATAAGACGCTTACAATAGTAAATGCTCATGCTTAAACGGAAGAAAAGCCTGAGGAAAAAAAAAATTTATGAAACGATAGAGGAAATCTTGCAGAAAACCCCAAGGTCAAATATGAAGCTGGTGATAGGCGTAGATTGCGGGGGGAGAAAATAGGCACGGGATAAGTAACGACAATGGGCTTAGACTGCTATCATTTGCCAAAGAACAAAAGATGAAAATAATGAGTACGCACTTTAAAAGGAAGGATATACATAAGGGGACAATTGATCACATATTAAGTGAAGAGGAGGATATAGGAGTTAAGAATGTAAAAACATACAGAGGAGCTGACAGTAACTCAGACCATTTCCTAGTTATAGCGACTATAGGATTGGAAAAATAGAGATGAGAAGAATGAGAGCTGGGATGACAATATGGTATAATTAAGGAGAAATAATAAATGATGAAGTGGCAAAAGGAATAGCATCCGAAAACCTAAATTTTGGAGAGGACATTGTTATGGAGAATATGACATTATAAGGTCAGTATAGATTACCGAAAAAATGGCAGAAAAGTGGAAATGGACGGCGATAGTTCTGGTGCACAGAAAGGAGACAGCAAGGAATGGAGAAATTATAGAGGGATCGCGATATCGGACATAATATATAAAGTACTAGTGATACTAATCAAGCAAAGGTTCATAGAGGCAGCCATGGGAGAGTACCAGATTGGATTCCGTAGAAATAGATCTACAACGGACCAGATATTAAATTCACACTCAAGCAAATACTAATTGCGACATATGAATATAAGATCCCAACTAAGGTGCTCTTCATAAATTTTAAAGCTGCCTATGACTCTATCATCAGGAAAAGAATGTACGAGGCCTAAGAAGTGATGGAAATGCCGTCAAAATTAATACAGATGGTCGTAGTGACTTTGGAATACACCAAGTGTGCTGTTAGACTGGCTGAGGAATTATCTGAAAGTTTTGAGGTGAGGAGCGGTGTGCGACAAGGTGTTCTTCTATCAATATTGCTGTTTAATTGGAAGTAGCTATATGAAGGAGTGCTATAGATCGCAACGGAAGCCTAATGAACAACAGCCTCCAATGCCTTGCGTACGCTGACGACATACTCCTGCTGGCAAGGAGCAAAAGGGAATTACAGGAGGTAGCATAAAGGCTGTTTGAGAGTGCTAAGCTTATGGTATTGGAGATTAATGAAGCCAAAACCAAATATATGGAGTTAAAGAATGGGCACCAAGAACATGGACAGGACGGGCTGCGGGTGTGTGTGGGGAGAGAAGTTATGGAGTTTGAATAGGTGGAGGAATACATGTATCTAGGGATATTAATGAGCAACAATCTTAGTGAGGTGTGGGAGATGGACTTGAGAATGGCAAAGGGAAGCAGGTGTGCGGAAGGTATGAACCGTATTAAACGATCAAAAAACGCATCACAAAACACAAACATACGAATATACAAGACCATATTAAGGCTTACAGTGTTATATAGTTGTGAAACATGGACAATGAAGAAAAGATCCCACTCGAAGAGTGCTACCAAGAATATGTGGAGGGAAGAAGATAGATGGAGTGTGGGAAAGGAGACCTAACACGGGACTATATGAATTGTACAACGAACCCAGTATAGTGCAGGTAATAAGGGCTTGTAGAGTGCAATGGTTGGGACATATGGAGAGATTGCCGGGCGGGAGAATGGTGAAGGAGTTGAGATGGAGGATTCTGAGGGGTAGGAGGAGAAGAGTCAGGCCGAGAATGAGATGGTGGGAATCAGTGAGGTAGGACCTGAGGGAGAAGGGAGGACAGAACTGGAGAGGAGACGAAGGATAGGAGGAGCTCGAAGACTCACTAAGCAACGGGCCTCTAAGTGATTATTTTAAAGAGTTCGTTTAAATTAACAATTATAACAGCCTTTAGGCCAAATGTTTGATGATAAGATCAGTTGAAATGTTAGTGTGCAGTGACGTAACATCTAGTGATCATAAAATATGGTTTGCTTTTAGCAAAGTTTCCAAAAACTTGTACATTATTATTATTGAAGAGTGCATTGTAAACTTGTGCATCAGTCTAGTCCCCAAATAAATTTTTTGCTTAAATTTTTTTTTATTGGACTTGGCCATTAATTCCTTGATTTGTTTCTGTTTTAGGCATTCTCTGCACGTCTTATGCGAGAGCAAATACCTATTCAGTACTTTTTTCCGACAAGTGTGTCCGTAAAAAACATTCTATGCAAATTCTAGTGTTACGCATGAAGTTAATAACTGCAACTGTAACTTTATAAATAAATACGTATTTAGACAAAACAGTGCTCGAGAAAGTTATTGAAACTCAAATAGTAGGAACGAAACTCACCTACTACTAAATAATTCGCGAGGAATGCGCTACTTAGTTTAAACGGTGACTGAAAAGTTCAATCAAAGGTTTAAATGAAACTCTTCCTCATCAATGTGATACAATTTACTTAAATTGTATTTAAAAGAGTGGTTTGCGATCGTATACATAATAAACGATTGAATAACATACCATATAATACAATAATTAAAATTAACAGTTGTTATTTAACACAGTTTTGTCAAATTATATTTGATGTATAATTGTCTCAACAAATAAATTGGAAATCATGTACATCAAATATGTGAAATTTACCAATGTTTAATTTCACTTTATATTTTTGTTAATAATAAATAATTGCATAATTATTTTATAAATATGAACCAATTATATAAAAATTTGGTAGAATATTAGCTAAAACGGACGCTTGTCAAAAATACCATTTAGAATGTAGATACATTTTTAAAGATATTTCCATTTTAATTATTGTGTTGATATCGTATCTGTGATATGTATAATTAAATAAGAATAATATTCTGCTATATGATATGGCACGGCTGCCCAAGCCACTGTAATGGCACTTTTTTTCGAGAGAGTAAGAAAATATTTAACATTACTTTTTCAATCAACTTTCTTATTGCAGAATTTCGGAAATAAAAGTTAGGCTATAATTATGAAAAACTGAAATTTACGCTCCATAACTTTAATAATCTTTACTGGAGAATTAATTGGTATGTTCGTTAGAGTTGAAAAGGTAAAGTTAAAGTAGACGAATATTTCCAGCAAGTCAATGTCCAACTTATGTACATGTATCTACCGTTAGGCATGACGTGTTAATAAAATTATATTTTTATTCTTTTCGTATTACTCATTATTAAAAAAATAATAATAATCATATTTTTTGTATTTTTTTATAGTGAAGCACAACGATGCGCGCTTTGATCTGTCTCTCCTCACTGCCAGATTAGATTTGCTAAATTATACAATGACACCATTGAATGATAGACTACGTTGTAAAAAGAGGATAATTTGTAAAATTTTTGTGTAAAGGTTATTGTGTTTTTGCACAATTCTTAACTTATATATTCCATAGAGTTCTAGATTGAAAGAAGTTTTCTTAGTTTCCAGGTAAAAGCTTTACTTCTTTAGAAAGTTTCTGCAGGTGCTCTAAAAGAAGATAAACCTCTTTCAAAGCGATTTACAGGGGTTTTAAAAGGCTATCATAATTTCTATTCATAGTTTGCAGAGACAAAGGCATATTCTTGCTCTTATTCGTGTGAGATCCTTAATTCAACACTAATGAGAGACTAAGTCTCTGTAAAAAGAGATGAAAAGGTTTTCCCTGTCAAAGTTAAATGGAGACTTTTTTCTTTGGTATTCATAACAAAGTTTCATAAATTACTTTTCATATTATTATCAATAAGAATCCAAATTCATGTAATGTAATTTAGATATAATTTTAGCTATACATAAATAATTCTAAATTGCTAAAATACAATCCTGGTTCTTGCCGTTCAAGGTGAAAACAATGTGGCCAGATTGAGTAACATTGAGCAAGAGATTTCCTTGAGCAAACAGTAAATCTTTATACTATTTGATGACAGGTAAAAGAACCCACTCAGGGCTCAGCCCTATTGTCAATGTTATGTTACTTCCACAATGTTTGGTGTTGTTTTGTATGTAGTGAGAGTATTTTCACAAGTTCACAAGTGCAGCAGTGAAAACATCATTTAGAACACGGTCTTGTGGCAATCCGCGTTATTTGAACAGGGAACCAAATAATTATATCTTTTAGTAAATAGTAAACAAATTACTAATTTATTTACAAGCTCCCTATAATCTAAATAGTGCCTTGTTTTCGGTCAAAAGTGCAATATTGCTTTGGTGAAAAATGACTAACACGCCGTTTACAGACATCGCTCCCGCTTGGCTTAGAGAAGTAAATAAACATTTTTTGAAAATTCTATTGATTTTACAATATTTTATTTCAATTTCTTTTCTTAGTGGATAAATGGCGATCAATTGAACGACGAACAAATACGGGAAATTCAACGAATACTAGCAGAATTGACGAAAAGGTTTAATTTGAATGGTAAGTTATTTACTTTATTTAAATTACCTACCAATTTGATACATTTTATTGAAATTCTGCAAAATTATTTTCAAATAATTTTTTCTGGGTTCGGAAAAGTTTTCTTAGTTTGCTGGAAAATATTTATTTCTAGAGAGCGACCGGTGTGCTTTAAAAAAAAGGCGAAAATACTGTATAAAATGATTTAGAGGTACTAAAAGCTATTATTAATTAATTCTTATTGTCTTAAAATTTCGCAAAAAGGATAATACATAGAAAAATGTTTTATTTTTATTTAAATTGCAATTAAAAAAAATGAAATTACTTAAAATAAAATCACATCTAAGATCTTCCACTATCAATAAGGTTCAAGAGTATATGTGCTGTATATTAACATTTACATCTTTGTTTTCAGTTAACAATATTTATTTAGATGAATCAGTTAGCAATTGTGAAACAATCATTTGCCCCCAAAATACAATTTTGCGTTTAAAAGCAAAGCTTAATAGCTCACAAGGTATTTATTTTTTTTATTTTATAAATTATAGAACATAGAATTACGTAGATAGTTAATTTTCAATAAAAATTTAACATTTTATTACTTGTAGATATTATTATATTAAATTTATTTCCTTTACTTACTTTGGTTGTATAGTATAAGTAAATTTAAATGAATCATGTTATTAAAAAAAATAATTATTTTTCTAAAGAATTTAAGACATACAAATAAAAATGTTGATTGTTTTAGATGTTTTAGTGCAACATGTCCCAATGGAACCCATACAAGAAGAAAGCAAATATTCTTCCCAAGACTTAAATTCTTGGGAATCTCAAAAAATGGAAGGTCTGGCCAATAATCCAAAATCAACTGATGCAAAAGACCCCAAGGGCTCAACAGATTCAGGAAATTGGGAAACAGACAATCTCCCATCTTCACAAGAGTCCATCCCAAAACTGCAAGACAAAGAAATTAGAAAAGCAAACAAGGAAAATCAACCACCTTCTGACAAGCCCCCTAGACTACAAGAAAATAATAAAAAACCAAATAAACTTTTGGACTACTCAACAAGCTCAACTTCTTCAAAAAAAAGTATGAAGATAAGAATATATTTACCTAAGGACAGCGAAGAAGTTGTTGATTTGGAAATAAAAAGGAGTCTTCCTGAAATAATACCCGAAAAGGCTGAGTTGAGCGAGAGCGTTTTAAGTGATAGGGAACCCATTAAAATAGTAAGGAAGAGTGCAATAATTCCTAGAGAACTGCGAAATGTATCGAATGCTTCTTCCATATCTTTTGGAAGCCCGCCCATAGCCAGCAGTACCATGTTAATGGAAGAAGCTTGTGTCCTACCTCAAAATAATCGTGAGAGTGATTTTGTAGAGCTTGATGAAAATGACATTAAAAGAGTTTTGTCTGGATCGTACTCATCCACCTTTCCTTCAAGAAATAGTTTAATTAAGAGAGTCAACGGGAATGCTGAAAGGAAGTTAAGTAATCCTGAGGCTCTAGCTGTTCAACAATTGGTTAAGTCGAGGTTTAAAGATGTCCTTCATGACTTTTACGAAAGAAGTTTTAAGAGAACTTCTGTGAGACCAGGGAATTGCTCTTCCAGCTGGAACTTGACTAATGAAAATTTATCTGTTTTGGTAGATGAAAACTGCGAAGACAAGGACACAAAAGATGTGGAACCAGAGCAAAGTGTTGCAAATAACCAACACACAAAACTTCTCACAGATGAAAGTAAGCCTGAAGACTATGCAAAATTTGGAGCCGTGCCTAAAATTGTACCTCGGAATATGTTCAATGGAACATATGATATTGAAATTCCTAGTTTAACTATGGTTGATGAGAGTATAACATACTGTACGGAGGACAGCAATGCGTTTTCAGACTCAAAAATAGGAACCATCGATAGAGACTCGAAAACCTACAATATTACTAACACTTCTGATGAAGAATCCTCTACTAGTGAAGATGAAGCATCTTATACTTTGGAAGAAATCGAAGATACAGACGGTAATATCCGTGAACTTGCAATCGTAAACCCTGGACTAGCGAGTGATACTGCAGAATCATCTATGTATTCCGAAACTAAATTTTTGCAACAGGCTTTGGGGAGTCAACTTGCCAATAATTATGAGAGTATGGATGATATGCCTGTGAGTACACATTTTTTATTATTTTATGCCCAATAAAATTTTATCATTGTGCAAATTCAATTAAAGTTTACATAATATATATTTAGATACAATATTTGAATGATTACTTATATTAATATAACATTGATAACATAGTACTATTGTTTTATTTTTCAGGTATTAGAAAAGCAAATGAAAGCATTTTCCATGGACAACAGCAGCATAGGCAGTTCTCAAATATCCGCTTTAGTTTCGAGAGCCGACAGCCTCTATAGTCAAGTAAATAGGGTACACACACTGCCTCAATGTACAGAAGCATCGATCATTGAAGAACCCGAAGAGTATAACGAACCTCAACTTAATTTTACTTCTGAAACAGAGTATTCAGACTTGGAATGCTTCAACAGAACCGGAGATAACGAACGTCTTAGTATATTAGTGACAGAAAGCAATGCCCAAGAAGAAATAATAAAGCAAGCATCTAAAGCTATTGAAGTTTGCAACAATATGAAAGAGTTCCAATCAAGTACTGAGCTGATCGAAGCTGAAAAAGTCCTTTTAGTTGCATGTAAGTACCTTTGTAAAATGTTTTATTATGGGGTTCAAAAATGTGTAACAACTAATTTCTTTTATTTCATACAAGGGAGCCATTTCTAAAAATTTTTGTTGTTTTTGCAGCTTTCAAGCGGCAAGTACTTCAAAATGAGATGAAAACAATATACGAAGATATTGAAGAAAAAAGAAATTTAGGAAAAGTCACAATATCCAACATTACATTTCCATTAAGAGGCGGCAATACATCAGATCAAGCATCAAAAGACTTTAGAACCTACTATGTTTGTATTTTGAATCATGGTACGGATGTTCATTCAACGGAAGCTATTTTACAAGAGCCTAATAGTAACTATGTTGTTTTTAATCAAAACGTCTTCACATTTTACAGTCTACCTGCACACTTTCACATTATAGTTTCCTTGTATTCTTTGTCAATGAAAAATAGCTTAAGAAACTATAGCCACGAATCTAAGTATCATCTTAACAAAAGTTCCAAAGCTAGAAGTTGTCCAAGCCCTAAAAAAATTTTTACTATGGGTAGAGATTCTTCAAGGAGATCTCTTCGCTTAAATGCTTCCACCAACTTTGGTCTTAAGCCTTCAGCTTTCCAAAAACTTGCTGAGCTCACATTAAAAATAGATGATTTAGAAAAATCAGAGAGAGGAGTTCTTTTTTCAATTACTCCTTTCAACAAATCCAATTTGATGGGAACATGCCAAGTTAAGATGCAAGGCGAAGTGCAGATTGACGAAACTTATTCAGGATTCTTAAATGTTAGCTCTGAAACAGGAGGAACTATTACTTGGAGTAGACGATGGTGTTCTATAAGAGGACCAGTTATTTGCTTTTGGAATTATCCCCACGAAGAATCAGGTGATGACTCTGCCTTGGGAAAACTAGATTTGAGATATTGTGTTAATTCCTTGGTTGGTCGAGCTGATAGAGAAGTATGCGCAAGACCAAGAACTTTCATGTTGGAATTAGCAAGACAACCAGTGGGGCAAGAAGTGAAGCTGCGTAGGTCTTCCAGGACGATTGAGCGATTCTTTTTACAAGCCGATTCGTCAGAACAGCTTCGTGAATGGCAGAAAAAATTAAACTCAGTAGTTGCTGCACTGAGAAATTGGAATTGCATGCAATGTAATATATACTTTTCTAATTCCGATATAAAAATAATGACTGAGCTATAGTTGTAGTTTCAATTGATTTTATAGTTTAAAACAATAGCGATATTTTGTATAGATTAAATTTTATTATGATAAATGTAGTTTGTAAACACGTTTTTTTATAAAATAATTCTTTAGTGTTATGATTATTTGACAATAAATCAGCTTAATGTATCAATTGCAATATCCAATAATAATAATAAAATAAATAAATAGATGAAAATTAATAACGTGTAGCTTGTGTA
>JAUIMW010002229.1:0-11019 GCA_033557785.1 Enochrus cinctus | reverse complement strand
AGGGAAAAATTCTGCCAAAGACCTTGTCCATTTTTTATTACCCTGCGGAAGTAAATACGTATATTTTTCCAGTTATCTGCCTTAGGTACGGCCATACAAAATGTATGTAGAGGGAAAGCTCAATGTATCAAAAGTAAGTATCAAAAGTAAGTTCTGGGAAAGAATACAACCAAAATTCTTTTAATTTCCCTCATCTTTCTCGCAGAAACGTTACCGAACCCCAACTCATTCCGGTCGAGGATCGACAACTCCATTCAGAAAACCCCACCCATTCAAGAACCTTTGCTTCAACTTTGAAAAAAAGCTCTCCCCCGAAGAAAACTTCCCCTTCCTTTTGCTTCGCGGGACATAACGCTTGTCTCATCGCCCCCTATGGAGACTCTGGATTCAAAGGAATCACTAGAATTTAAAACCAACCTAACTAACCCAAAAAATCTGTCGACCCTCTATCTATCTTTAACAGACTATAAACAACATTGAGCAACTTAAACATATTGATATTGAATCGGTCAAAACATTGCAATCCCTTCTTAATCAAGTACATGAATTTAACTTTAAAAAATCAGAAAACGCTTTACCTAAAGGCGGGGATTTAAGCCCCCGTAAAATTTTATCATATGCAGACTTATAAATTCTTTTTTTCTCTCTTCATTTTTCCAGGATCATCATCCGCATTAAACTAATTATCTAAAATGTGTACTTGTGTACTCTTATGGAATGCTCGAGGCATCCATAATAAGAAACAAGATCTATATAATCTAATTACAGACCATGATCCTGACATATTTTTAATTAATGAATCGCATTGACTACCATGTTTTTAATTTAAAAATATACTAACGCATTTAAATAATATTAATCTTTCTCTATAATTAAATACTGTGTATGAGATACGTATGAATGGAGTTACAATATGAATGACATTCTAACATATGTTACTTTCCTTATTCGTTCCAGGGCCCTTATGTGATGGTGTTTTTTAAGTCGTTCTGATAGGACCCTGAACGTGAAGAGAGTGTCCCCGTTTTTTTCCTTCCTTGGTTTGACTGTTTATGTGTCCATAATAAATCCATTATTTTATTATTTTTTTTATTTCATTTTATACATATTTTTAGAACACACTCGTTACACTCGAAATTGGGCGTTTGACTAATTAAGTCATTAGTCCACCCAAATTTTTTTAAATAGAAAAACAAAACCAAATTCTAAAGTAAGTTATTGAAAGGTTTCGTTCAATGTTAGCGTTTAATACCGAAAGATCGTTTATATAAGATGATATCTATTGTGAACTATTTCGATGAGAAGATCGACAATATTTATTGCCCAGGTAAAAATCTTTACTTAACTGTCAGTGGTATTATGTAGGGAAATGTGTTTTTCGTCAATGCGTTGAAAATAAAATACGTAAATATGATATGACTTACAGATTCGGATGGTTTAGGTCTTAAATTCATGGCATGGTCTAAGATCTATTTTATGGTAGGCAAGAGTTATGTCCAGTAGGTTGTCCTTGAAACATTAATGGGTAAACTTCAGCAACGCCATACTATGTATATAGATTCATCTCGTTATAACTGGCAAATTTGTTACTGAACAAAAAGCATACTGCACAAGTACCTTACGTTCAAATATTAAAGGGGTTCCTGCAAATTTTGTAAGGAAATATAACAGTCGAATGTTAATAATATAAGTTAAAATTATGGGTGATAAGGTACAGCCGCCAAACTTCGTAACCGAGCTTAATTTTAAGATAGGTACTGTAAGATTTTATAAATATAAATATTAATTTTTATTTAATACACTAGTTTTTAAACATCTGTTTATATTTATCAAATAAACATTACATATAATAGAATTGAAAACCACACAAAAAGGACCACCAGGAGGTCTGGAGAACAAGGAATGTCATTAAGGTACACTGTCATCTAATTACTACTCATTTGTATTCAAAGATATTTACAGTTTAAAACAACAAAAGAACAATCATCAGGGGCTTTAGGGACATGGAATGTAGTGGAGTACTTGGAGGACATTCCACAATTAGGGGGTTGTTCTTTCGTGTTGCTTACAGCTCTTTTTTAGTATTGGTAATGCAAGGTTTTATAAATATAAATATTAATTTTTATTTAACATATTTGTATTTAAATATCTGTTTTATTAATTATATCTTATTCTACTTACATCATAATAGATTTTTATTTATTTTCTAAAAATTAATTAATTATATTAATTTTTTATTTAACAACCTTAAATTTAAATATCTGTTTACATTTGTTAAATCTGAAAGATTCAATGTCTCACAGTATACTGCCAGCTACCTATTCCTCATTTTTAATTTAAAAATATTATCAACACTATTCATATTTCTAAACTTAGTAAATCAATAAGAAAAACGTAGATAGGTGAACATTTCATGTCCCCCACGGAGTCTTGTGATATTTTTTTTTGTGGTCAATTCTATTATAATATAGGTAGTGATTTTGGTAAATATAAAAAATATATAAATGCAAGTGTATAAAATAAAAGTTAATATTTATATTTACACTACCTTTATTGCAATAGAGCTTCATGCAACACGAAAGAAGGACCACCAGGAGATGTGAGGAACATGGAAGGATTGGACCTTACGTTCTACTTATTGATTAATTTAAATAAGAAATATAAACGGATATTTAAATATAAATGTATTAAATATGAATTGAAATCAATAAGTATAAAACATTAAAATATTTATATTTTTTGTATTATATACACTACTCATATCACAATAGAGCTTATTGCACTACTTATTCCTTACCCTATATTTAAGTAAAAGTATTTACATTTAATAAATACTACATTACTTAGATTTCAATAGACTTGACAATAACACGAAAGAAGAACCACCAAGGGGTCTGGGGGACATGGAATGTCCTCCAGGTACTCCATCACCTTCCTATTGATTTATGAAACTTAGAAATATGAATGTGTTATGAATATTTTTAAATACAAATGAGGAGTATGTTAATGGCAGTGCACCTGGAAGACATTTCATGTCCCCCAGACCCCCTGGTGGTCCTTTTTTCTGATCTTTTCAACTCTATCATAAAATGGGTAGTGTTAAATTTAATAAATATAAACAGATTTTTAAATATAATTATGACAAATAGAAATTAATGTACTCAAGAGAGTTGAAAACAACACGAAAAAAGGACCACCAGGGGGTCTGAGGGACATGGAATGTCCTCCGGGTACTCCATTACCTACGTTCTTCTTATTGATTTATGAAGCTTAAAAATATGAATGGTGTTATGAATATTTTTGAAATAGTATGGAATGAGTATGTAGATAGCAGTGTGCCTGGGGGACATGGAATGTCCCCCAGACCCCCTGGTGGTCCTTTTTTGTGTTGTTTTCGACTCTATTAAAAATGGGTAGTGTTAAATTTAATAAATATATACATATATAGATATTTAAATATAATTATGTTAAATATAAATGAATGTAAATCGATATATTTAATTAAAAATATTTGTACTTAATAAATCTTACACTACCTGTATTACAAGAGAGTTGAAAACAACACGAAAGAAGGACCACCAGATAACACTATCTAATTTTAATACGTCATATCAGTAGAGATTGGTAGCGTAAATGGTCGTGAATGTGTACCAATTTTCACCGCTGTTCCTCTCGCGTTGGCGAAAAAGCAGTGACACTAAAACAACGTCATGGTAAGAATATTATTTACTTTTCTAAACAAATTTCATCTTTTGAAGAGACAAATACCTTATTTCTATTTTGGTCCTACCCTACGTTTCAGTGTTTACCCCACATTTGTTTACTTAATAAGGTATATAGCTAAACTTTATTGTAATCGTAAAATATTTTCCTGTTTTCAAAGAATATTGAACATGGTAATTAATTTTTATAAAGAGGTCTTTTCAAAAATGTTTACAATCTAATTTTTGTTATTAAAAAAAATTAAAAGATATAATAATATATGACTCCATTTTCAGAGGTTGTTATATCCTCAAAACGTTCACCTAGAGAGGAAATTATGAAAACATCTCGCAAAAAGATTTCATTAACTATTTTTATATAGAATTTAAAGTTCAAAATGTTATTTTCAAAGAAATATTATTTATATAATTAAATAACCGAGAACAAGACACCAGGTAAAAAAGTTTTAAAAGGAAAAAGATCATATTCTTCTCCTTCAAACAAGAGATGTATGTCAGTTTATTTATTTCCTTTTTAAAGATATTATCGACTGCAGAGATTGGATCTGCAACATCTATTTAGTTGGAACCGATGGTTTAGTCTATACATACAACAGATCTACAAACCTTATAGGTTCATGGCTTCAATGGTTTTCACTAATCTCTTTCAATTGGCTCTGTCCTTAATTTGGTCCTTTCAATCACGGATTTACGCTGGTATCATTGCTCTACATTTCGTGAGTCTATTCTCGTGTTCCGTCTCTTCATCATAATTGTCCGTCAGTCTTACTTCTAGATACTCGAAGCTATCCACTACCTATAAGCTGTATTCCGTGTTGTCTTCTTCATTTAATGTTATGCTTCTGTCAGACTCTCTCCCATTCAATACCAAGTATTTTGTCTTACTGACGTATATTGTCCGGATTCCTTTTCCCTTCCCTCCTAACACTTAAGCACCTCTTTCATCTCTTGTATTGATCTTGTTAGCTGCACGAAGTCATTCGCATACGCCATTACTTGGTGTCTGTTATGGTATACGAGCCCCTTGCTTGGATTTGCAGTCCACCATATTGAATAAGATCGTCGACAAGAGATCTCCAGACTTAATTCTCTCTCGACCTTCAGGGTCATTCTTATCAAGTTAACCAGTGTTTACAATTGAACTTCTGTTGATCTTTTTTAGCTGCAGAGTCTATCCCCAACTATGTTCTCTAACACTTTGTATGCGACAGCGAGCTGTGTAATTCCTCTGTAGTTACTGCAGATTGATTAACCGATTTTTTTTATAGATGGGGCATACCAAAACCATTCTTCACACACTTTGTATTTCCTCCTTCCATATCTGTTTTATCAACTAACATAGTGGGCTCTGCAAATGTTGTCCTCCTCTTTCACTTATATTCCTTTCAATTTCGTTCGATTCAAGAACAAGAATGAATGTATTTGACTTATTGTAATGAAATGTTTGACAAAATTTGTTGATATTGCTTAGATATAAATTGAGATATTTTAAAAGACTATACCAAAAAGTCTGATAAATCTATAGAAGATATAGTTTTTGCAAAAATGGGAAGAAAACCGGTGTAGCAAGTTGAGTTAGAAAAGGAGTTGGATTTAAGACGTATGGCTTATCAATTAGCTATTAGAAATAATATTCCACATCTATTTTTACGCACTAAAAATAAAATAAGTATAAAATGGATGAAGTCATTTATGGGTCGTCATCCTAACTTGTCGTCTCGCCAACCAGAACCGTTATCATCTGCTTGCGTACAAGGCTATACTGCCAAAAATGTAAGAAAAATTGATAACAAACGAGATATATACTAATGCATGTATAATCCTGCTGCTCATGGTTCTTGCTAGTCACTTAAAGTTTGTGAAAACTTTAGTAGACCAGTTGGCCGGAGACTTTCGGAAGTCTCGAAGTAGGTCATCTACTTCTTCAACTGAAGTCCGACTGGATGGCAAACTACATGTTCTGCGCAAAGGAACAAAAAGGGACTGTGTAGTCTGCTCACGAAGGAATAAAAAAGGGCAAAGGCATGAGACTTACGAGTTTTGTGTCACTTGTTCTGGGCAGTCTAGGATGCATTTGGGTGATGGTTTTTTTGGTACTATATATTGAATGACTATAAAGTTTAAAAATATCAACCAATTGTCTTTATCAGCTTTTGGATATCATCCTTCGGGATGGATCCAGCCTACGTTGTTTACAAGTAGGTTAAGACATTTTGTCTTCATAGTAAAACGATCAAAGGAAGAACCCGTTCTGCTGGTGTTAGCTGGTCACTAAAGCCACACATGATATTTAGACGTAGTTGACGTTGGATATGACAATGGCGTGTCCATAGTCTGTCTGCCTCCTCATTCAACTGATCAAATGCAGCCTTTGGACGTTTCATTCATGTTTCTTTTTATGCCCAAGAAATAGAAAATTGATTAACAAATCATTCAGGGCGGATCGTTACTCACTACCAGCTTGGAGAAATATTTAGGAAAGCTTATGAAAAAGCTAGTAAAACTGATACGGCTGTAAATTACTTCCGAAAAACAGGAATATTTTCACTCAATGAAAAGATTTTCATTGACTCACTTCCTTTGAAGCCCACAAGGTCTACGCCAAAAACACCAACGGCATCACCAAGGTTAACCAAGGCGTCAAAAAAATGACTTTTTAATCAGTTTTTAAATATTTTAATTGAACTCAATTATATCCTTTTTATTAAGAAATAATAGACGCAGAAAGAAAAACAGAGAAAAAGATAAAAGAAAAGCAGGAAAAAAAGGTTAGAAATTTAAAGAAAAAATGCGACAGGGAGCAACAAAGAGAAAACCAAAAAGTGACGTAAGAATCAATCTTCTGACGCGGACGTGTCTGATGAACACCCAATTCTAGTTTCATTTTTTATCAAGAGGTCTCCATATCTTATAAAAGTTGGTAGACAACACATAATTCTTACGGAAGATTAATTATGTATAGGTATTAAAAAAGAATTAGCGTTGCATAAGATGTAATTATAAAAATGACAAGGTACTCTGTCGAAGTATGTAAATATTTATTTTTTATAGATATTAATGAACTTTGTCCATAACTGCCCAAATAATGAATAGGCATTAATGGAAGCACCATAATAAAAGATAATTAATTTGTCATCTGGAGCACATTTTATGAAATAATCACGTGTACGACAAGCTAGTTTATAAAAAATTATCATTATTATACACCATAAATATAAATAGATAGTCCGGCATGTTTTAAGTAGTTTCGTACACGCAGGTTTAATTACGTTTGACTAAACATAGGCTAATGATGATTTTTACAAAATTATTACCAATGCACATTACTATATAGTGTTACTTTGCAGAATTGTATAAAAAAATCGCTTATAAAAACAGTTGCCTCAAAAAATTTGGTTATTTGAAGGATTATCTACTAGGGCATTAATAAAAAACTCATTTAATACAATATTTATTTCAAAATTAATTAATTTAATATAAATAAATGAGAGATAGGTTACTGTCTTATAGAAATTTAAATTACCCGGCGGACAACAAGCGGCAGCCATTTTCTTTTTACGTCAATACACTGGACATGCACAATTAAAGCTTATCAGAGGTGCGGTTAATATAATTTCTACCTTTTTAACATATTCCCTTATTTTTTAGTGAAGCTGGTGCCCATTTGGCCCACATAATCGCATCACAATGGTCATGGAAAACATTAGTTATGATCACATGAGTCGCCATATTAAAAATAACACTAAAACAAAACAGTAAACGAGGGAATCACCAGGTATGCCACGAAGAAGAGGTCTACTGATGGTCTTGTTGGTGTTGCTCTTTCAACTTATTGGGTGCGCAGAAGTAGATTACCCCAAGTGGGAGAAGTATGAATAGCCTTAACAGAGGCGGTGCCAGTCGAAGAGAGAAAAAACTTTCAAACTGTCATAAACTTAAGAAGACCGAGTTAAAGTTAGTCTCCATATCGACCCGAGTCTTGGAAAGAAAGAAGTAAACTAGTTGGGAACAAGAACAACTGATAAACTCCAGCGGTGCTAACTATAGTTGGGTCAAACTTTGTCAAAGTGGAAATTTAAAGAGCGGGGTGCAAAACCGTCGCGAAAACTCAGGTAGTTTTATCAGTTTAAAGAAGTGGAAACAAAGTTATGCGAGGTAACTAAGAAGCAACAACGAACGTGTTTGCTCCTACCTGATCGTCATATGAGGGGGGTCATTCCATCAGATGGAAACGTCTTCCACAGGAGGCGACTTGGAGGACTTGAACTTGGTAGCGTTGTCGAGGAGTGGTGTTGCCGCGGCGCGTGGAGATCTCCGGAAGGTACCGAAGTGACCCGACCACAGCCGAGGGGTGTTACTCTGCACGTCTAGCCTGTGTCGACGTCGAGAACACTTTGCGGCTCCCGAAGAGAACTTGGGGTGGACGCTGAACGCGGCCCGCCCGCCCGTGAGACAGAGAGGCCACGGGTCCAGGCCCTCATACTCGATCGATTGGACTGTGGTACGTCGTGCACACAGTCTAGAACGAGAGAGACACTTTGTGGTAGTCCTTAGTTGCACTTTGCCAATGCATTTATACGTAGATACGTATACTTCGTTAGATGGAAGTTTGAAATACTTCAAAGTATACTGAATTTGTTTCGTTACTTACCTTTTTAGTTATTGCAGAAAGAAATATCTATTTAATTTTATAAATAAAAGAGAGAATTTTGCTTTTCGTCTTTCTCGATAGGAGACAGAAAGCAGCCAGGAAGATACCAACGGTTCATAAAGGTTATAATGGTGAAATGAAAAGCCACTAGTAACTAGGGATAATGAAGAAGCCCAACTCTTTACATACATGGAGAGCAAAGCGGCAATGGCTTCATCGAATCTCTAATCCTCTTAATAGATTCTGTTCAAGGCGCATCTGACGCTGCCCAACCCTTTCAGCTTAGCATTGTTAACACAAGATCCAATAAGTCAGACTCCACAATGCCAAAAAAGACTTGGTCTGTGCACGAAAATCTACATCGTACTAAATCCTCTCTAATTATTTACTGGCTACCTATCTTTCTACAAAGTTCCCATCATTTTATCTTAATTGCCCAGCTTTTGATTCTATTCGATTGATATAAAATCCGGATAAACTTTCTACAACGAGAAGTGGATATTCAGAATTTAAAACAAAGTTCCGACTATATCTTTAAATACACAATATAAAAAATGTAGTTTTAAAAAAAAGCAAATTAATTTAATAACTGATATTTAGATAATTTTATGGAGTTTATTGAAAATTAATTATTATATATTATAAAGAAAAGGAATTAGAACTTTAATTCATAGTTAACTATATTAATAAATTATAGAGTCGCCGTCTCGTTGTTTCATATCTATTCCTCGAAACAATTTCGCTTAAAGTGATACGAAGTTTCCCCACCGCTTTCCGGCCTCGAAGTCTGCTCCAGAGTCTTTCCTCGGAGCTTTTCAATCTCGTACTGTCCATGGCGCAATCGCTGAAGCCCTACCACCTTTCTATTGCCAACATCCACGCCCCGACTACTAGGCTTACTAACATACTTTTTTCTTTCTTTTTCTCGGCGAAACTTTTTCCAACAACGTATACGTTCTGCTCGAAATGTATTTTTTTGCCAGAGGAATCATCTGTAGCTTTGCTCGCCGAGGTATAACATAGCTCAACATTAATAGCTGAATAATAACAACTACATACATTAACATTTTGCCTTCATTCTATTATTTTAGTGCAATTATAAAAAGTTGCCTTTTTGTTTAACTTTTATTATAAATGCACTTCTGTAATATATGTCAGTTTATGTTGAGGTATAATACAATATGAAACATTCTTTTTATATACTTTCATTCTAATGTATTTTTATGTTCATTTTTGATGATTTCTATTGTATTAATAATTTTTGGTATAATTAACTTTGCTGTTAGTTTTAGATTAGGGATCAAGCTGCTAAATTTACACTTTTTTATTTCTCACTGTCATAATGCTCCAGAATGCTACAAACCAACTAATAACACATGAAATCACAAAAATAATTACAATTATTACCACAAACAACTCTTGTCAAAATTTGACAACCGTAAATTACTATTATCAGTTGGTAACCGTACTTAAAACACGTTACCATTAAAAATTGTACACCAATTAGTTTTCCTGCAGTTTTACTGGAATAAATGGCATTATTACACACCTGTAAGTGTATAATTTCTTTATCTCTTCCCTATCGACACGAAACGCGGTTATTTCCAGGAATGTGTCGACCTGTGTGCATGAAACTGCTGATAAAGAGTGCTATCGGTCGGTTATCAGGGTCCGGGTCACGTGCCCGGCAATGAGATCGCCAGCCCTGGTCTCGTTATTTCATGCAAATCGCACCACTATCGAGTACTCCGGTCTCGGTCAAGGGATTCGACAAGAGTCACGGGTCCGAGTGCCCTTCCTATTACATGAAATTAAGGGCTTATTATGTGGTGTGTTCTAATATTGAAAATGACATAATCAAGTATAGTATTTCAAGCTTCTTTTTCCTTAATTTATATACGATTTATATAAGATACTCTAAATATCTCTTGCCAGATATGTGCCAGTCACTTTAAATTCAATACTAACCTTAAACTACGAGCTTTTTGAAAAAAAGTATTTATCACACATTTTTAATGTTTTATAGAATATTTTTTACCACTTTTCTATGTGACAGGACTAAAAAAGGAAATCGATCATCGAAAATAAATATTATTAATTCAATTCAATCTAAAAAAGAATTACATATATGCCAATAAAATAACAAAAGCATTATATAACTAAGGCTAGTTTATCGAGAAAAATATATCTTTCTCGGATTCCTGCAGAATGTACAGGATTCTTACTTGTTACTTCGGCGATTACATTCATAAATCTGTTAAAGAGATTGGCGTCGCGGCGTTCAGGGTAGAAAGAAAAATCCCAGAACTGGGGTTAGCGCTAACCGATCACTTACCCCAGGATTTATGTGCAAAGAATTCTGAATACAAACACTGCAGGAAGACTTCGAATTGAGATTTTAAATGCATTGTTCGGCATCCTTTTTATTGTTTGCCAATCAATTTAAAAATATTTTATTTTTTTTTGTATTTTGCAGAATTTAGAATGTCAATTTTTGAGTTACACGAGTAAAATAATGACACGAAACGTAATTTGGTTTTCAAAAAATTACTTACCTGTTATGGGTCAAACTCACATTAGAGAATTTTAAACCATTTTTAAAATGAATCTAAAACTCATGGATTTAATGTATTTTAATGCAAAAAA
>JAUIMW010002228.1:0-11022 GCA_033557785.1 Enochrus cinctus | reverse complement strand
AGACGAAATTGTGCATCAAATTATAAGGAAGCCCACGAGGGTGACAGCCCATTCTTCTACTTTGATTGGTGATGGGGCGAGAATAAAACTTTCAGAAACTTCAAAAACCTCAATTACAATATATTTTTAACTGATTTATATTCTATTCCTTGGTTCTCTATTTTTGATATATCTCTCATTGAGAGCAAACTCAGCTTTCTTAATAATAATCTGTTAATTCTATTTAATGTCCACGCCCCCTTTGTAACTTATAATTTTAAAAGCAGCCCGCGCCCTGGATAACAGATAACATTAGGATCATGAGAAGGCTGCGGGATAAAGCCTCAAATCAACTCAAAGACTGGCAATACTATCGTCAACTGAGAAACTATACAAATCTGGCAATACGAAAAGAAAAGCGCGCCTTTGCTTCTGTGGCCTTCAATTCAAAAGATAGTAGAAAACTGTGGAGTGACTTAAAGAAGCTGAGTGCCACAAAATCTAAATGCAATAATATCCCATCAAATCTATGTGACCCAACACTAATTAAAAAATCATTTTATTTCCCTTCAAAATGTTTCACCGCCAAATATTCCACTGCTGGACTCCTACGGCCGCCAGGTGCATGACGACGTTTCTCGTCGCTTTAAGTTTAAATAGGTCACTGAAGAGGAAATTTCAAAAATTATTACTAACATAACATCGAATGCGGAGAGCCATGAGGGCTTAACTATTAAAATGATCAAATTATGTTGCCCTCAATATAGTGACCTATATCAGACATATTATTAACTGTTGTATTTCAGATTCTTATTTTCCTGATTGCTGGAAGATTTCACATGTTATACCTACTGAAAACCAATAATTCCAAGGACGTCTTCTTATTAAGGACGATGTATTTCGGGCATCTGACAGGGGAAACCTTACTGCTCTGATTTCTTCTGAGCTTTTGACTCAATTAATCATGAAATACTTCTTTCCATCTTACACTGTATTGGTATTAATGATCGTGCTATTGCCATATCACTACAAAAATTAATAGCGCCTACAGTGCCTTAAAGGTACTCTATTCGAACCGTCATATTTTTGAACCGAAGTTAAAATTATATCTATGTAATGCACTAGTTTTATCTAAATTCAATACAATTCAATTGTCCTCCAAAACAACTATCTTAGATTTATTTATGGTATAGCGTGGAGATCGGCGATCTTGCGTGTCTTGGAAAGGGTGGGTTGGTTGTGTATGGCGGAGCGCAGGATAATGCACGCGGCTTGTCTCTATTACCGGGTCATAACTTCAACCTCTCCTGCCTACCTGCACAATAAAATTACCGTTCTGTAGGTATATCCATAATTTGAATCTGAGGCACAAAAATGTATTCACCATACCTAAACATAGATCAGAATTTTTCAAACGTAGTTTCACATATCCATTACAAAATTTTTTAATAATATTCCTAGTAACATTAAGTACTTCTCGAAATTTCAATTTAAACCCAAGTTTAAACTGTTATTGAAATCTAAACAATTATATACATAATTTTGTTTTTTGTTTTTTCATTTTTGTCTGCGGTAGTGTGGATGTGCGGAGCTTTTGTTCGGGTTTGACGGCGTGCACGGGAATCGTGGGGGGTGGCATACACTGACGTTGGTTTGGGGGTTTGCGGAAAAGCAATCAGCTTGATACAATAGTGGTAGGTTGGTTGAGCATGCTCCTCTTGGAGCGCAGGCTGGTTCATATTAAAAATTGCATTGCTCATCTTTTTTAATGTATTATAAAGCCCGTGTGCCAATAAAGGATTTATTTATTTATATTAAGAATACGTTCATTCTGGGTTATCGGCGTGTGCGAATGTATAGAACCTGACTCGCTATTCTGGCACCGAGTAAAAATTTGATTTGTTGGTGGTCCTTAATTTCCGATCCAGAATCCGAGTTTATGCAGGGTGATTACCTTCGATTGCGACAAACTCCGCCTCCGCGTATTTCTTCACAAAATAAACAAAATAAGCTCATATTGTATAGGTCAAATATTAAAAATTTAAAAATTAACAAATAAGATACCAAAACTCGTGGTATACAAGCATTTTAAATTTTACAACCCTCTTTACTGCTTAATGCTTAACCATATCTAAAGTCTAGATAAACGGGTGGCTTATGGCACTCGGTGCATGAAAAGTGCATCTAATAGAACGAAATGAAGCAATAAATTCTAGTGAATAGGGTAGTATTTTGTTCTAAAATTAAACACCTTTACAAAAATAATTCAATTGGAGACAGTAAGGACCGTTTTTAAAGAAAAATATAATGAAGTTAAAAACAGCTGGTGGTCATCCACAAGCGTACTAATTTCTCGGTTACGTCAAATCATAGAATAAATGTTTTAATAGTCTCTATTACTGACTCACTTTTTGCACACACTCATCTGTAAAAAGCGCACCGTTTTGACTTTCACTTTGATTTTTAATGTTAAAAAACTTTATGGGGAATCCTGCAAGAGTTTTCTTGCAGGATTCCCCATAAAAGTTGATCATTTTGTTTATACATTTCAAAATAACTGATCTGGGTTTTCTAGTCAAATAGAGGGGTTACTGTTACTGCTTAATTATCCTTTATACAAATTAAAGTTTATTATTTACGAAAAATAAACTAATACCATATAGAAGGAACGAGTACTTATTCTGATGCAATGTTAACGTCATATTGATACGATGCTGCCATGCTTAACCAACCAACGTCGAGGCTTATCGTTAAAATTATGTCATTAGGAGTACTCTTTCGAATCGAACACGTGAAAAATATTTTCGATTGCATCGCATTCTCAAAGTTCTCATTTCGTTTGATTGCTCACTGTTATGTGATCATTCTGCTAGCAGAGCGTGGTAGACCTGGATTAATATTTTTATTTAAGTGGTGTAAAATTATGTCACAAGTAGTCCTACGAAGTGAGGAAAATAGTCTCCAATGCCTTTGTTTTAGCCACCTTGCAGTCTCTTTTTATCGTTTTTTTATTGTAACTATTGTATAAGTTTATTGAACTTATTCTCAAAGTGCTCAAGTAACTTGTTTTAGTGTAATTTTTCACGAGGATCTTGCAGACTGAGCTCTTTGAAAATACATTATTATGTTTTACGCTGCTTCATGCTCGTTCGCATTGTCTGGCTGCTTTTTAAAGGCAATGGCGGGCTTTTTAATAATAATATTTATTTCTGGACTACTAATACAAAAGCATGTCAATATAAAATAAGTCCGGCAGCATGTTGTATAGCCTCGCTGTTCAATCCGTAGACTTTTGGCCACATTTGACGCAGTGGAATTTTGTTGTTAAATTTTGTTCGTTCCTTGTGTCTTAAGAATAGCAGCTACAATTTGTTTACTAGAAAGGCTAAATGTTTCAGGCTCAATATTACACTTGTGTGTTTAATATATTTCTTTGTTTTAATTATTGCATGTATGTGTTTAGATCATTGGGTGTCAGGTTACTGATGTTTATTTTCTTGTTTTGTTTTTCTCTCTTGTTTGACTATACTCCAAACAACCTTTTATGTGTTTATCTTTCTTTACGTACATGTTTTTTAAATCCTTGTACACCCCTACCTTGTTTTTTTTTAATATTTTTAGGCCTCTGCTGGACCTAACTTTTAGTGTTTTTGATTTAGATTTTCTTGCCCATGGAAAAATACACCTATCAGTGCTTTTGGCCTTTGACCAGTTAAGAGGATCTATTAGCTTTTCATGATCTACAGTTGTTCTACTACATAGTTGTTCCCATACTGAGATTTTACATCTTCACAGCTGGAATTTCTATTTTTTAAAATGTTTTTAACATGCAACATCATTGTTTCCAGACTTGCATCGTTGTGGGTTTTTCTTATGAAGATCCAAACCCTTTTACTAGCTGGTTTCAGCAACTTGGTTTCCTCGCTTGTCCCCAAAATTGTTTTTTTCTTTTTCTTGTAAGTGGTTGCTTTTAACTCTCCTGAATTACCCAGTTTTAGTGCATTATCTCTTTGATTTGGTGTTAAGTTTATTTCTACAGGTTTTTCTTTAAAATCTGAGGTTTTCCGAGTTTTAGTATACTTTGCGGACACCATAAGCTTAAATAAGTTGCATACAAGCAAACGGATTATAAATAAAGATAATAACATATGTTTATATAATAATTTATTCAATAATCAAAAATTAAAAACTTACAGATTAATAACAAATGTATTACTATAAAAACATACAGGGTACAAAACACTTTATTTTAAGAGGCACAATATTACATGGTGTTTAAATTTAACAACCTGGTTAATTTTTGAGAGCAATAATGCCATAACATCTTGGTGATATTAAAGGATCAAACACTTGAACTAAATACGAATTTTCATGACCTTGTTCGTACAAAAATAATAATCTATCTAATAATACTATAGATTCTATAACAGGAGCCAAAAAAACTCTAATCATATTAAATGCGTACATTTCAAACTCCCTATGCGAATACAGTTTAAAAATCTCATTTAATTCTTCATCGGAAACTTGCAAATCAACATCTAGTTTACGAAATGAACTCCGGGCATAATCAACAAAATTGTTACATTCCTTTTTGGTCCTGCCAACATTTTTAACGGGTAATTCTATACAATATGTTTGTAAGAGCACTTGAAGAACTGACCGATAAAAAACTATCCTTGTAGGAAGTTCTTTTTTATTTAGAATTCTATCGATTGATTGAGCAGAAAGGTTACGTGTCGGTCGCCCCAAAACAAACCGTCTTTTCAGCAAGAGCTCGCTCATAGGAAACCCAATCGCCCCATTTGCATTAGAATCAAGCTCATGTTTTTCAGTCACTAAATGATAGCAGCAGCTAACATTACATACTGCTTTTATATCTGTATTCGAATTAAAAATTTTTAAGGACGAAGGAGCCAAATTTCCACAAGTATGCAAGCCAACCAAACTAATATTATCACTTTTTTCCAAAAATATATCTTCTATCAAATTTGTGAATTGAGTATCTTCAGTAACATATCTAGTAAGTTGCTTATACAAAAGATTTGGTTTTAAATCTCGTTCCTCTCTACTCGCAACTGATTTGTGAGGCGTTTTAACAATTCCATTCCATTGTCTCCCCAATTTAGTGGCTCTTTTCACAGCACCTTCCGTATTGATTTGGGAGGCATCTACACCTAACACGGGAATATTATAATGCAAGGCCAACATTGAACTTAAGTAGCCTTTTCCGTCGCCTATATCAACAATATGTGTTGATTTTGCAGCGCTTGCAACCATTGCGGACAATGAACTTAATATTTCTACTTCGTGTGACTTTTTTTCTTTTACAAAGACTTCTAATTTAAGGCGAGACATATTCTTCCCCCCAAGTTCATTCAAGGTACTCACAAATTTATCGGAAGGTTGACAAATATCCCTCTGGTTATACAAAGTAAAGTTTTTGCAAGTGTTTATAAACTTGGTCAAGATTGGTGCTTTATGTTGCGTATCACAATTTAAAATTAAATCCACCACCTTTTCATACCCTATTTCAGTCATCTCGTTTGCCATTTCTTCTGGGACATACTTCGAAAACAAATTTTTCGTAAAATAATCCACCATGTGGCAATTCGCTAAACCTTTAAACGGTTCTAGAAAATTTACTAAATTTTCTAATTTTTGTTTGACTAAATTATATTGTACTGTATTCATTTTTGTTCTTATATAAAGACTATATAATAATTTGATCAAAAGGATAGCTTGTCGATTTCGTCGTAAGCTAAATTAATTTTTAGCAAAGAAGTTAGTTTTCTAAATAAAAATCTAATATTTTCCACTTCTTTTACAATATCTAGCGTTTCAACGTTTTCCTCGGGAAAATTGTTAATTAATTCTTCGAGATTTTCTAACGTTTTTGTAACTTTTTCGGATGGTGCTCCTTCCTTCGCAAATTTTTTTAAATGATATTGTGTTATTCCTAGGTAGTAGCCAAGTTCAGAACCGATTTCTGCTCCTCTATGGTATCCCAAATGATAGCCTTCTGTGTTCCCTTCTGCCGCTCCTTTTAACAGACCTTCTTCATACCCTTTCTGTATCAAATTTTCTTCAGTAAATAGAATGTCATCGAACACATCATTAACATCCCGCTCGATTGACGAACCTACAAAAGGATTACATTATAAAAATTTACAATATTTAAATTAATTTATAATATTTAAATTAATTTAAATGTCATAGCAACTATACAATTCATAAAATATTGGTTCCTATGGCAAAATAAATTGACAAAACTCAAAAATTTTAGTTACATTTAGGAATAAGCTCAAATCACACATAAAATGGGGGTGTCTGAACAAGTATGGTTACAACTTATCCGTTTAATTAGTTATTAAAAAAAAATACCTTAACTTTCAGATAAAAGCAGCAGCAAAAGAATTAGAAATTTCTGATGATCAACTCAGGCAATATATGAAAATATTTAACGAAAACTTAGATAGAGGTCTAGGAGCAGCTACTCATGATAGTGCTATCGTAAAGTGCTTTATAACATACGTCCAAGACCTTCCCAACGGTACAGAAACAGGAAAATTTATTGCTTTAGACGTAGGAGGTACAAATTTCCGGGTAATACTAGTGACATTAGGTGATGGCAAAGTTGACAGTAATTTTAAAAAGCATGTAATACCTGAAGAGAAAATGGTTTGTGGTGCAGATGAATTTTTTGATTATTTAGCTGGAGAACTATCAAATGATTTGAAAGAATTTGGAGTTGATCAAGACAACTTACCTCTTGGGTTTACGTTTAGCTTTCCGGTCATGCAAAAAGGTCTTAGTAAAGGTATCTTGGAGAGATGGACAAAGAAGTATAATGTAGAAGGGGTTATTGGTAAAGATGTTGTTGAGCTAATGAACCAAGCTGTTGAACGAAAAGGGGATATCAAAGTTAATATAGTTGCTATAGTGAATGACACTACGGGAACTTTAGTGTCATGTGCTTATTATCATCCAAACTGTAGGATAGGATTAATTATAGGAACAGGCACAAATGCTTGCTATGTGGAAAAACGAGAAAAAGCAGAATTGATGGATGAAGAAGATCGGGGCTCGGGGCAGGTTCTTATAAACACAGAATGGGGTGCTTTTGGGGACGATGGTGCTTTAGATTTCGTTCGGACTGAATACGATAAAGAAATTGATAAAGGTTCTATTAACGCAGGCCGGCAATTGCACGAAAAGATGATTTCTGGGATGTACTTAGGAGACATAGTGCGATTAGCTTTAAGAAAGTATACAAAGGCAGGACTTTTGTTAAATAAAAAATGTATATGTCCTCTTTCGAAAGCGGGAAGCTTTGAATGCGAATACCTTTCTATTATAGAAGGGGAACCTGCTGGAACTTATACCGAATGTAGAAGAATATTCAAAGATATGGGGATGCCTAGTTTAACGGATGATGATTGCGAGGCTGTAAAATATGTTTGCGGAGTGGCTAGCACCAGAGCGGCAAATTTATGTTCGGCTGGTTTGGCTACACTTATTAACAAAATGCAAAACCCTGATGTTAGCGTAGGTGTCGACGGCAGTTTGTTCAAAAATCACCCTTTTATACCACAGCGAATGAGGGAAAAAATGGCCGTTCTTGTGGATCCTGGGTTGAAATTTGAACTAGTAGAAGCTGAAGACGGGAGTGGTCTTGGAGCTGCGTTGATCGCAGCAAAGGCGGTGTAATATTAATTAACATACAAATACATTATTATAAGGAAATCATCTCTATACTAATACAGATACCCCATGTATGTTTGTGTTTTATTATGTCTAAAATGTGGGTAATTACCTTGATCTCCAGGCATTTGCATAATTTTACTATAAGTTGTGGGTACGAAAATATTCACAGGTATTTGCTACCATTATATAACAATAATTTTATAGCTACTGCAAGTAAATGTCCTTACAATCACTTGCAATATTAAACTACCTTGATAGCGATAAATTTAGAGGTTAGGACAGCACATGACAGGTTAATTTGACATTTAACTAAAGGTTCTTTCACACTTGTCACTTGTTTTTGAGAGGATGTAGAGCCCTACGATGAGTATCTAAACTTCATTTTTTCAGTGCAAGAAAATCTAGTAATCATTAAAATTTTCGCCCTAGATTTTTTCTTTTTTAGGAAATATTCGTTTTGGAATCCCTTGAATCCAAAAGAAAAGCTGTTTTTAAAAAATATGTCTTTCTGTCTGGTCTGTCGTTGTCCATTCCAGCAGCCAAACTATTTAGAGTATGGAGTTGAAATCTTATATTTAAGCTTATAACATTAACTGGCGCTGATTTTTATTATATCTTATGGCATTTTTAATAGCTCTAATTTAAAAATGAAAAAAAAAATTAGGGATTCTTATGATGCAAAATAAACTGTACGAAAGTCCATAACAAAAACGATAGCAGCATGTCAGTGGGTTCCCAGTACAATTAGTGGAATTTTAAAACGACACTAAGTGCACCTTTGAAGTATTGGTACAGCATTAAACATCTTACAATATACAGCACATAACACATCATAACTCTTAAAATTTCGGCACAACGTGCAGGCATAGATTTACCTGCAATCGATCTAGCATTCTTCTTCCCATAATACTCCAAAAAAGTTCAATTGGATTGAGGTAGATGCTGTCAGTCACTCTATGACATCAAGCTTTCCGCCTTCAAATTAATTTCGAACCACTCTTGCAGTGTGTAATCTTGCATTGTTGTGTTTTAAAATAAAACTGTAGACTCTTTCGCGACTAGCGTTGGAGTAAAGACAGAATCTGGATTATGTGTGAAAAGAACATGGCTCAATTGGTTTAACAATAGCTTGCCTTCTATAAGATTCTTGCTGAGATGTATGTTTTCCAGTTGCTCCAAAATACAAGTTTCTTAGCTGCAGATCTGCTGCAGGAGCAATCGTACACTTTGCCACTTATTTCGGGGGGTTGTTATTCTTTAACGAGATCTCAGCATGATCTTCTACCTGTAATACTGATGTCCTGAAATCTATTCCATACTCGTCGAACTTGTTTCAAGCAGGTGGCCTACATATACCTGCAACAGTGCAACTGCTACTTCAATTTCATTGAGTTGTCTTCTTTGCCCAAAAGACCTTCAAAGAATAGCGTTATTTGTTATTTAATGTTTATTGTCTATGTTATGAACGTCTGAATTGGTGGACAGAATAAAACTGATTAAATGTATATCCATTCGATTTCACATCTTCAGCTTTACGTCGAGAGATCGTGGGGAACCCACCTTTCCGAGCTTTTAGATCACTGAATGGGCTAGCATTCGTGTTATCAGGCTTTCTGCTTCTTCCATGGTCGTTAAAAGGGCCTATTCGTAGAAATCCGATGGCCATCCTCTTCCTTCTGCATCTGCAAGGTTTGTGTCGTCCAAAATGACTCCAACGTCTTCCAACCCTTCTCAAAGTGGTACATAATATGACGAATATGAGTATAATTTTCAACACGAAATTTTATTAATCACAACAAATAAAGAACATTATTTTAAAAAAGCTCAAAATGTATTTAATATTTTAGCATCCATGCCCGATTATAAAAAATAAATACCTATTCAGTAAGTATAAAAAAACAGTAAAACAGATTAAAATAAATACAAATATTTTTAATACGAATTTGTTTAGACAATCCATTTACTAATCTGTTGCAATCGTTTCGGATTTTGTTTTTCCAAGAAATTAAACTCTTAATAATTTCCATTATTTTTTTGTTTTGCTCAATATTCTCCTCTTTTGAAAAACGATAAAAATAATCATGTAAGAAATTAAATATAAATAAATAATTATTCACTTCATCAAAAACAGCCTGTAGTAAGGTTTCAGAACATTTTTTGTTATATTAGTAACATATTCTGATAGATATCATAATACTCCTTTTGATTTAGCATAAATTAAAGAAACAAATCTCCAACAGATGTGCTAAACAATTATGGGGCTAAAATTACTTTTATTTCCTTCCCCTTTCCTCAAAATGATGTGGAGTTTTGCGATTTTCAATTTCAAAAGATTCTCAAGGAAAATAAAATGTATTATTTCATCATTTTCAAACATTTCACATCAAGGCATACAAAATACTAACTAAATAAATACAGAAAACTACAAACCAATAAACACAAAAAATTTCAAAATGCAAATAAATTCAAGACATCATAAATAAAGGTAATAATACAAACCTACAAAACAACACAATGTATGACATAAAAATCGCACTAGCCAACGTGTTGCTGTGTAAGACTGAATCGATGTCTCGGCAGACTTAATTCGTCCCTTCCTCCATGAATACACCCACGGTGTTCTCCATTTGTGGAGAATAAGCGCAGTAAGTATTTTTTGTTTTGAAAAAGCATGCCTGCAACTATCAAAGCAAACCAGTTCATACAGCGCCCTCGCCGCCCTCTTATGCACTTTCAGGACGTCCTTTGCAGGCCACACTGTGAAAGACTGTCTGCCTGATTCTTGTTATACAGTAAACTGCAGATGAAAGTTTAGAGAGAAGCATTCGCACATTAGCAACCTTATTGCGTTCAGTTCTTCTCAACCAAAGGTACTAAATTTTAAAAATTTTGTTTTCTCGTTGTTCACCCTTAGCTTATTCGTGTCAAATCCCATTTCAACCTGGGTCAAGTTATCGACACAAGCTATAGGTAACTTCCAATTTCCAGTTATTACAAACATAAAAACAAGCGCTTCTTTCGCAAATTCCATCGAATCACTATCTAAATCTATCACCAAATCTACTTTACCACAAAACTTTTTCTCTACATCATCCCAGTCTACGTATGAAGTTTTCGTCTAATAAAAGAGAACAATAAATTTTGTTTTCTGAGAAAGTTGATATATATTTTTTTAATTGCAAATGATTCTTTGGTAAAACATGATTGAGCATTCATATTTTTGTACCATTTTCTTAGGGCGCGTTTACATATAGGCCTCGCAACATCTTACAAAAGGTTCACAGCTTGATCATTAACGAATAATACCATTGTTCAGATGACAGAACGGCAATAAAACTT
>JAUIMW010002227.1:0-11026 GCA_033557785.1 Enochrus cinctus | reverse complement strand
CATCAATTACATAATGTGAAGGCAAAAATATTCTGAAAAAGTTCTTCAAAACTACTTACTGATAGTTTTAATCAAGAATTACTAAAAATTGCAAATAACAGCAAATAACATGACATTATCTCTGTTCTATCAAATAATGAAATTCTGAAAGCTTAATCAAATTTGTAATAGACTGAAAGTTGCTGAAAATTAAAAACCTGATGAAAAAGTTCTGGTTTGCCAATCAATAAAATTTATTTGAATCAAGAATAACCTGAACCTGAAAATTGCACATATTTTTATATGTGTGAAATGTTCTGAAAATGGTCAGAAAACTAATGACAATTTTTATTATAACAAACATTTAGAATTATTAAATAATGAAATCTTTTTTTGAAAAAAACAAATCGTACATATTCTATTTTATCAAAAAATATAAGCCTGAAAGTTGATATTTAAAAAACTAAAAGCTCTTGAAAGTACTTTCGGAAGTTACTGAAATATCAATGCTTTGTCAATGAATGAAAATTGTAAAAAGTTCTATTAAACAACTGAAAACTTAAAAATTGATCTGTAGAAATAACAGTCTCATATATTAGGGATACTATTTCGTTTTACTAAATTTTTACCTTGATTTAAATGTTTAAGTGTTTAAGCAAGATTAAATGTTCTGAAAATAGCTGGTGAAATTTGTAGAAAATTACAAAAAAACCTGCTGAAAAATAATAATATTCTGAAAACTAATACAAATTTGTTAAATAGAACACTTTTAGTCTCCTGAAGGCTGCTGAAAAAAATTTTAAATTTTAAAAATCGTGAAATTGCTGAACTTATATGGAATGTACTGAAAATAGTCTGAAAGTCGTTGAATGCAGCCAAATATTACTGATATTTTGAAGGATAAATACATTTTTGTATAACTAAGAAATTAAAGTCTAAAAGCTGTTGAATAATAAAAAACCTAAAAATTTAATTGCTAGCAATTTTTTTTCTATTAAAAACCTAGTAAAAGATTTGATAAATTGAACAAAATATAAGCCTTAAAGGTCATATTTTTCAAAAAACCTAAAAGCTCTCAATTTTATTGGTTACATAATTAAGTCTGAACACTATTTCGTTAAGTACTTTGTAGGTCAGAAAGCTAATGAAAATTGCTGTTGAGAAAAGGTGAAGTTCTTCAAAACATCTTTGAATCAATTTAAATCAAATAGCTAACGAATGTTGCTGAAAATTGTAGGAAATTATTAAAAATTTCAAAAAACATTCCCTTGATACACTAGCTTTGTTCTATCAAATAACAAAATTCTGAAAACTCAATTAAGTTTGTATAAAACTGCTCTGTTAGTCAGTGAAATAAATTAATTTGAAAAAAGAGTAACATGAAAATTGCAGATATTTATATGCGTATAAAATGTTCTCAATCTATTAAATTATTCTGGAACGATTAAAACTACTTCATAACAATTTAAACAAACGTTAAATGTTCTGAAAATAGCTTACGAATGGCTCTGAAAATTGTTATCAAATAAAGAAATTCTGACAGCTTAATTAACTTTATAAAAAAACTGAAAGCTGCTGAAATCTACTGAAAGTGGTCTGGTTTGCCAACGAATAAAATTAATCAAGAATAATCTTCTAAAGAAAATTTTTGAAGTTCAATTGCTAAGTATGTTTTTTTTAAGCTACGTAATTTCGTTAAACAATATAAGCTCGAAAGCTGATATTTAAAAAGATCAAAATACTTGAAAGCACTTTTTGATTTGATTTGTAAAATAATCAAAATCTGAAAACTGTTGTAAATTGCAAGATCAACTGAAAGCTGTTAAAATTGATCTGTAGAAATAACAGACACATGTGTCTTTGTAGGCCAGAAAGTAATTGCCCTTCGAAATAACTTCTAAATTTTTATCTTGATTTAAATTGTTGAACCAAGATTAAATATTCTGGAAATAGCTAATTAAAATTGTAAAAAATTGTAAAAAAATTGATAAATAATGATATTCCATAAATGTATATAAATTTATATGGAATATCCTGAAAATGGTGTGAAAGGCATTGAAAATTGTCTAATATTACTAAAACTTTCAGGGATACATTTCTTTGCATTACCAAGTAATGAAAGTCTAAATGCTGATGAATAAAATAAAAAAATCTTATAAGTTCAATTACTAAAAATTTTATGATTTTTTTCTATTAAAAATCTGATTTGATTAATACAAGAAAACATAGGCTCTAAAGGTGATTTTTTTTAAAAAACCTAAAAGCTCTTGATTATATATTAGAATCTGCTGAAAAATTCTAGGACCAATTTTTTTTTATAAGAAAAACTCATTCCAAACTGCTTTTAAATGGAATTTATAAGTTGATTATTATTTGACAATGAAAGTCTTAAACTTTGCCGTTGAAAATGTTTTAAAAATGACCTGAAAACTAATAAAATATTTTTAAAATTGCAGAAACAATTTAAAGAAATAAGAAATGAAAGTCTGAAAGCTATTAACACTACAAAAAAATTTATTAAATTATATAAGCTTGAAAGCTGTTTTTTAAAAATGTAAAAGCAACTGAAAGTACATTTGGAAGATACTGAAAACATAAAATATCAATGAATATGCTTTGATTTGTCTATAATAAAAAGTTCTGTAATTAACTAAAAATTTATCTGTAGGAATAACAGTCACTATATTATACTATTTCGTTAAATCCTTTGTTGATCGGAAAGTGTCTCAAAATTGCCACTGAACAAAGTTCATAAAAACTACTAAATTTTTATCTTGATATATCGTTTATTATAAACCGAGATTAAATGTAATAAAAATTTGTTAAGGAAGGAAAATTAAAAAAAAAAATTATAAAATTCATGATGAAATTATTACTGAAAAAAACCGAAACAAAAAAAATTCTGAAAAAGTTTATGTCATCTGTACGCGTGAAAATTGAGTTGAAAAAGTAGAACCTTTCTGAAAACCTAAAGGAATTATTTATGTTATTATGAAAGCCTAGAGACTGATGAGAATTGTAACCAACTATCAAGGATGTATACAATACATTTTATTGCTGCACAGTAATGAAAGCTAGAAAGTTTTAAAGATTCTCATTAACACTTGTCAATATATAATTAAGTTGTATTTAGTCTGAAAGCTGCTGAAAATTCTAGAAAATCAATAAAAATTGCAATTAACACTCACATGATGCACCGACTTTATCAAATAATGAAATTTTGAAAACTTAATTAAGTTTGTAAAAAACTGAAAGCTGCTGAAAAAGCTTTAGTTTGCCAATGAATTATATGAATTTAAATCGAGAATAACCTGAACTTTGCAGATATTTTTATAATATAATTATACAGTAATGAAAACTATTAATAGTATCAAAAATCCTAAAGGTTTCATCGTAACAATTTTTTTAAACCACTAAAATCGTATTATTATATTTTATTAAATAATATAAGCCTGATGCTAAAAATTGTCATATGTTATATTTGTTCTATTAAATAATGAAATTCTGAAAACTTAAGTAAGTTTGTAAAACATTGAAAGCTTCTGAAAATTAGAAACCTGCTGGAAATACTTACTAATTAATAAAATCAAGAATAACAATTGCACATATTTTTAAATGTACGAAATGTTTTGAAAATAACATGAAAACTAATAAAAAATTTTGAATATTACTGACACATTTTTAATTATTAAGTAAGTTTGAAAGCTATTAATACTATAGAAAATCCTGAAAGTTTAATTACTAAGGATATGCTGTTTTTTCCTTTTGAAAACTTCTAGATTCATACATATTCTATTTTATTAAATAATGTGAGCTTGAAAGCTGATATTAAAAAAACTAAAAGCCCTTAAAGGTACTTTTGAAAACCATGAAGTACTAAGTGAAATCAACTAAAAGTTGTTTAAAATCAATCTGTAGAAATAACAGTCATATGTATCTATGTCACTATTTCGTAAAGTACTTTGTAGGTCAGAAAGTTGCCGTTGAACAAAGTTCATAAAAAAATGTTATCTTGATCTAAGTTGCTGAACGAAGATTAAATGTGAAAATTAGAAAATAGGTGGTGAAAATTGTAGAAAATTAAAAAAAAACCTACGAATAAATAATAATATTTTGAAAGTTTATACAATTTTGTTATATAGCTTAAGTCTCCTGAAGACAGCTGAAATTTATATTGAATGCCCTGAAAATGGAAAATCTTTCAGGACATTCATATATACAACAGTTTTTAATTATTAGTATCTAGAAAATTTATAAAATCAATTTTATTTTTTTCAACAAAAAATAATTTTAAAGATATTGACATTGAATTTGATAATAAAAGCTTTAAAGTTTACCTGAAAACTCATAAAAATTGATTGTCCAATCTCGTTTAATAAAAGTAAAAGAGTTTTTTGACAACAAAAAAAAGTAAAATAATGTGCTGAAAATTGAAATTAACATCAATGATATACTCTGAAAGCAGAAAAAATTCTGGAAAAATCAGTCATCTGTAATCTCGTGAAAATGTCAATGATGTATATAAGACATGCTATTTTCACCAAATAATTAAAGCCAGAAAGTTTTTAAGTTCATCTGAAAGCTGCGTAATATTTAAAATTTTCTAAATATACAAACTTCTTCAAAACTGCTTGTCAACAATTTTAATAAAGATATTACAGAAAATTACTAAAAATTGCAATTAACAGTCATATGATGCACTGGTTCTGTTCTATCAAATAATGAAATGCTCTGAAACTGTAGAAATAAGAGTCACATGTATCAGTGATACTATTTCGTAAAATTCTCTGTAGGTCAAAAAGTAATAATAATTAACGAGGTTTTTAAAATCTACTACATTTGGGCCTCTTATTTAATAAAATAATTATATTATTTGATAATGAAAGCCTTATTAATTGTAGAAATTTGCTGAAAAACTGCTAAAGATTCTCTTGTCTGAAATCTGCTGAAAATTGGAAAGTAAACTGATATTCATTTAAAGTCGAAAATCAGGTAAACTTTGTGTTGAAATGTTTTGAAAATAGCTAACAAATGTTTTATTTCTTATTTAATTTATGTTTTTAGTGTTTTAGAAAAATACTAAAAATTGTCACATGATGGATGCAATATCTTTGTTCAAAATAATGAAATTCTGAAAACTGCGAAAAATGCTCTGGTTTGCCAATGAATAAAAATAATAATTAGAATCAAAAATAACCTGAAAATTGCAGATATTTTTATAAGTATGAAATGTTCTGAAAATGTTCTGAAAATTAATGAAATTTCTGAATTATTGAGTAATAAATGCCTGATACCCCTTGAAAACCACTAAAATGGTACATATTCTATTTTATTAAATAATATAAGCCTGAAAACTGAAAAAGTTATATTAAATAAAAATTATTTTAAGAAATAATAGTCACGTGTATCCACTAATATTTTGTAAAGTACCTTGTAATTCAGAAATTAACTTCCTGAGAATAAAGTTTCCAAAAACTTTTTTTCTGTCTAGATTTAAATTGTTAAAAAATTTAAATGTTCTGAAAATTGAAGAAAATTACAAAAAAAATTGGGAATAAATAAATATATTCTGAATATTTATAAAAATTTATTAAATACAACGCTTATAAAGTTTCCTGAAAACAATATGATAAAACTCTTGAAAATGGCGTGTACGCCATTTAAAACTGCCTAATATTACTGAAACTTTCAGGGATACATACATATTTTACATTACTAATTAATGAACGTCTAAAAGTTGATGAATAATGTAGAAAATTCTAAAAGTTCAGTTGCTAAAAATATGATAAACATAAGCCTGAAAGGTCTTTCAAAAAAAACCTAAAAGCTCTTGATGGCTATTTAGAGCCTGCTGACAATTTATGAAATCAATTTTATTATGTTTATCAAAAATAATTCTAAGCTACTGAAATTTCTATAAGGTTATTGAAACTGCTGTTAAATTGAATTCAATTTAAAGAATGTTGATTGGGCTTTTTATTTAATGTAATAATATTATTATTTGACGATGAAAGTCTTATAGTTTACCTGAAAGCTAAGAATTGATTGTTCTATCTCATTCAATTAACTATCAATGATGTATATAGAATATATTTTATTTTTGCCAAATAATGGAAGCTATAAAGTTTTAAAGATTAAGTTGTTGAACAATTTAAATCAAGATTAAATGACAGATGCACTGACTGATTTTTCAAATAATGAAATTATTTTGAATCAAGAATAAACTGAAATTTACAGATATTTTATATATATATAAAATGTTCTGAAAATGACTTGAAAACTACTATAAATTTTTGAATATTACTGAAACATTTTAATTATAAGTAATGAATGTCTGAAAGCTATTAATACTATCAAAAATTCTGAATTTTTAATTGCAACAAATATTCTGATTTTTTTAAACAACTAAAATCGTATATACTTTATTTTATTAAACAATATAAGCTTAAAAACTCAAAGAAATCCATAAAATATGAATGAATATGCTTTGATTTGTCGAATAATAAAAGTCTGAACGCAGATGAAAATTTTAAAAAGTTCCATTAATGAACTGAAAGTTGTTAAAAATTGATCTGCAAAAATAACAGTCACATGTACAGGTGATACTATTTAGAAAAGCACTTTGTAGGCCAGTGAGTAAAATAAGGTTCCCAAAAATTACTAAATTTAGGATTTTGTTTAATAAAATAATACTACTATTTTTATTTGACAATGAAAGCCTTAAAATTGTAAAAATTTGCTGAAAAACTGTTATAGATTAAGTTATTAAGTAATGAAAGTCTAAGCTATTAATATTACAGAAAATCCTGAAAGTATAGAATATATCAATGAATATAGTAGTTTTTAAGTATATTGAAAGCAGCTGAAAATTTTTAAGAATTCTAAAAGTTATGATGAAATTGTTCTGAAAGGTACTTGCTTGATTTATTGCAGAATATCATGAAAATGGTTTGAAAGCCATGAAAAACTGTCAAATATTACTGAAACTTTTAAGGATACGTAAATATTATATTTATTTTATTACTAAGTAATAAAAGTCTAAAAGTTGATAAATAATACAAAAAATACTAAAAGTTCAATAGCTGAAAATTTAATGATTTTTCTTCTGCTGAAAATGCTCTGGTTTGCCAATGAATAAAATTAATTTGAATCAAGAATAAACTGAAAATTGCATGTACGAATTATTAAATATTACTGATTGATTTTGAGTTATTAAATAATGAAAGTCTGAAAACTTAATTTGCTTATGAAAACTACTATAATTATATATATTTTTATTAAATAATATAAAAGTTCTTGTAGGTACTTTAGAAAACCAAGAAATATTAATGAATATGCTATGATTATTCAAATCATGAAAATTGTAAAACTGAAGCAACTGAAAGCTATCAAAAATTGATCTGTAGAAATAACAGTGACATGTATCTATGTCTATATTTCGTAGTACTTTATAGATCAAAAACAGTTTGAAAATAGTTCCTAAAAATTGTCGAAAGATTAAATGTTCTAAAACTTACAGGTAAATAATAATATTCTAAAATTTTAGGTCTCCTGAAGACAACTAAAAATTCTAAAAATCGTGATGAAATTCATTTGAAAAATTACTGAATTTATATGGATCTTAGAATTTGCTGAAAATTTCTAAAATCAATTTCACTTTTTTCTAGGGTATTGGAACTGCTTTTAAATTGAATTCACATGTTGATTGGATTTATTGTTTATTATAAGAATTTTATTATATGACAATAAAAACCTGAAAGGTCGTAAAAATTGTTTAAACAACTTCATATAATAATAGTTAAAACACTTTTACGAAAACAAGAAAAAGGTAATAAAATCTGCTGAAAACTGAAATTGCTAAGAAAAAATTCTGAATGATCTTTACGTCAAAAGGTAGAACCTTTCTGAAAACCAAAATGAATTATTTTATGAGATAATTGAAGTATAAAGGCTGATAAAAATTATAACAAATAAAAAATGTCATCTATAAATGCCTAAAAATTAAAAATCACTAAAAATCAATTTAAATCAAGATGAAATGAAATTTACTGAAAAACTGCTAAAGATTCTCATTAACTCTTGTGGAGAAATAATTAAGTTATAATTAACCTGAAAGCTGCCGAAAAGTGTACTGATATCCCTTTTAAGTTACTCTGCCCAGTTATTATTATTATTTTCATGAACACTCTATTTTGATTAATTCTTTGTGTAACTGCTACAAAATTGTAGAAAATTGTTAACTATTGTAATTAACACTTACACGATGCACTGACTCTGTTCTATCAGATAATGAAGTTCTAAAAAATTAATTAAGTTTGTAAAAACCTGAAAAATAAACCCTGCTGTTGAATCAAGAATAACCTGAAAATTACAGATATTTATCTACTGCCTGCCATACATGTCTAATTTTTAGTAATGAAAATCTGAATATAAAAAATAATAATAAAAAATCCTTCAAATATTCTATTTTATTAGATAATATAAGCCTAAAGCTGATATATAAAAAACTAAAGTTCTAAATAAAATACTTTTGGAGGTTACTGAAAACCATAAAATATTAATGAATAAAAGTTCTAATAACCAACTGAAAAATGATTTGTAAAAATAACAGTCACATGTATCAGGGATACTATTCCTTTAAGTTCTTTGCAGGCCAGAAAGTGTCTAAAAATAATTGTGTTTGAACAAAGTTCGTAAAAACTACTAAATTTTTACCTTGATTTAAATTATTGAAACAAAATTAAATTTCTGGTGAAAATTGTAGAAAATTACAGAAAACCTGATGATAAATAATAATATTCTGAAAACTAATACAAGTTTGTTAAGTAAAACACTGAACATTTTTTTTAATTCTAAAAATCGTGATGAAATTTTGCTAATTTTATATAGAATGTCCTGAAATAGTCTGAAATCTATTGAAAACAGTCAAATATTACTGATGTTTTTAAGAATACATACATGTTTTGTATAACAAAGTAATGAAAGTTTTTTTTCTAATAAAAATCCAGTGAAAGATTTGATTAATTAAAGAAAATTACCTAAAACCTAAAAGCCCTTGATTGTTAATTAGAATGTGTTAAAAAATTTTAAAATTCAATTTTTTTCATATAAAAAAATTTACTTGTAATTAGTAACAAAGATATTGAAACTGTTTTTAAATTGAATTCAAAAGTTGTTTGGCCTTTTTGTTTAATATAATAATAATAATATATGGAAAGTGAAAAATTTTCTAAAGGTCACAAATAGTAGTTGTTCAAGTTCGTATAATAACGTACGTTGTATGACAACAAGGAAAGGTAATGAAATCAACGATATGCTATGAAAGCAAAAACATTTTTTTGAAAAAGTAATCAGGAGAAGTAGAAGTAGATTTGTAGCGGACTATCAATAATGTATATGAAAGTCTGAAAGCTATTAATAATATCAAAAGGTTTTTTGAAAACCACTACAATACATATTCTATTTTACTAAATAATATAAGCATGATAGCTAAAATTTAAAAATGTTTTTGAAAGAATATGCTTTTATTTGTTAAATAATAAAAGTCTAAACATTGATGAAAATTGTAAAAAGTTCTATTAATCAACATAAAGCTGTTAAAAATTGATCTGTAAAAATAACAGTAAGATGTACCAGTGATAGTTTTTCATCAATCAATAAAATTGATTTGAAAATTTTTTAATATTACTGATACATTTTGAGTTATTTCTAGTGAGTATTCTTTATTGACATAAAGTTGCATACATAAATATTATATGTCAACAGGAACATGTTCAACAGAAAAAGGCTGTTCTTCTGCATATCCCCAAAAATTTTCTTTACTTCAATTTTTCAGGGCCAAATTTGCTTCTTTTGTAAAAAATATACCCAAATAAAACTTATAATTTAGTAATGAAAGTCTGAAAACTATTAATACTAAAGAAAATCCTGAAAGTTTAATAGCTAAAAATATGCTATTCTTTTTGAAAACCACTAAAATTATACATTTTCTATTTTATTAAATAATATAAAAGCTCTTGAAGGTACTTTAGAAAACCATGAAATATTAATGACTGAAAGCTGTTAAAAATTGATCTGCAAAAATAACAGTCACATGTTGTGTCACAAGTTATTAAAAACTAAATTTTTATTTTGATTTAAATTGTTAAATATAGATTAAATGTAATATAAATTTGTTAAATAGAACAATTTTTAAGTCTTCGGAAGAAGGCTGAAAATTTTTATAAATTCTAGAAATCATGATGAAATTTTTCTGAAAAATTACTTAAAAAAACTTATTTATATAGAATGTCCTGAAAATGGCCTGAAAGCCATTGAAAATTGTAAGATATTACTGAAACTTTCGAAAAAATTTGGTATTACTAAGTAAAGAAAGCTGGTGAAAACTATAAATAATCCTGAAAGTTCAATTGCTAAAAATTTACTAATTTTTTTTCTGAAATTACTAAAAATCAACTTAAGAATATTTACTTGTTATAAAAATAACTTTTCGAACAAAAAGTAAAAATTGTAAGAATTATATGTTATCTGAAAGATCTTGAAAATTAATAAGAACTTTAAAAAAAGTTTCCTGAAAACCACAGGAAATTAATTTAAATTAAGATAAAATCTCCTGAAAGTGAGTGTTGAATGCTAATTAATGAGTCAAGGTAAATTTGTAAAAAAATGTTCTACATTACCTGAAAACGCTTGATAGTTTGTTAAATTCTGAAAGCCTTTGTAAATATATAGAAAACATTCTAGATCGCCTGAAAGCCGAAAATTGCTTAAAAGTTGCTGAAAGCCACAGAAAGCCTATTTCATTTCCCTGAAAAGTTGCCCAATAGCTATAGTACTATGTTTAAACTGAAGTCCAAGGTCCTAGAAGAAGTTATTAAGAGCTAATGTTATTTTTATTGCAGCACTCTACTTACCACTAAGAAAAAAATTAATTCATGTGTTACCAGTCATTAGCTAAAAGATCTAATCTCTGCTTTACTGTAACGTAATTGAGCAGGTGGCAGACCCTTAAATCTAAGAATTCAACAAACGAACAATAAAAAAATAT
>JAUIMW010002226.1:0-11026 GCA_033557785.1 Enochrus cinctus | reverse complement strand
AATTGGCTTTAAATGGGGGAGTGTGCTTTAGATAATAATCGCTTCAATTTGTTCCTTTTTATTTTATGCTTTCACGTGCATCCTCGCCTATTTTATTTTAATGACTGTGGATATCACAACTTCTATTTAAGTTCTGTATTATGTACCTATCATGCATTGATGCATACTAGGTTAAAATAAAGACGATAAAAGGCAATTGAAGTCATCAGCATGGTGGAATCAGGAAAACAGGAAGATCCAACGCCATATCAAAAGCACGACTGAAGTCGTAGAACAACGCTACAGTTTGACTATTCTCATCAAGAATCTTAAAGAGAAGTCAATGGTTATAATGATAATAAAAGCTGTTTCAGTACTATGACCCTGCATGAAACCATGTTGAAACTGAGACAGGCATTCAATATGGAATGAAACAAGTAATTCTAGTGCAAAAGGCCCTTTCAAATATTCTGGCAAACTGATTCTGCAACAAAATTGAAAAAAAATTATTAGTGTTAGATTTGGAGCCCTTGTTTTTAAATATAAGAATGACTTTCGAGTACTTGGGTTTATCTGGAAATAAACCTTCTGATATAGATTCTTCAGGGACCCCATCAATACCTGAAGAATGGTTTTCATGTTCAAGGCTTCAGTTTAAATTTCTTATACCTAACCAATGGAAAAGATACATTAAAATAATAAAGAAGGTCATCATAAAAAGCATTAGAGGCCTCTTGAAAAGAGGCGTGTTTAAAAACATTAGCTCAGGAAAAATCATGAAGATAAGAGCAGAATTTCTCAAAGTTGTTTCTATTGAAATGTCTTTGGTTGTTCATATACATTTGCTTGTAATTGCTTGTATATATTGGTAGGAGTTTCGAAAAAGCTCTCAACCTCTCCGTTGGATGATCTGTATATGCCAACAATCTCTACAGCATCATTGTCAAAAGCAAGCTCAGTGCCAACAAACTCACAATGTAAGAAGGTATAAGGGACAAGAGATGCAGTAAACTTATATCCATTCTTCACAAGAATGTTCAATCTGAGAGAGCAAATGTTTTGTAATAACTACAGTTGGTTTGACCTTAGCCAACAAAACTTCTAGTTGAAGGAGCTTGGATCTAAGTATGGATAGATGGTATGTAGATCATTACTGCTTTTTTTCCGGTTTTTGTTTTTATATGTTGAATGCGTACTAAAAATAAGTACTTTCTCTGAGCAAATGGAAGGATTCAGCAATTTATGGAACTGTTACTTTAAATGAGGCATATTCCTCTGGGTGTTTTGAATTTAGTTATTTCAATGTATCTATTTCTCTGAAATAAATCAATAGATCATGTTGATGAGGAAGTCATGGATGTGTCCCTTGATGAAATCAGGCTTGTTCAAGACCGTGAGAGCAGAAAGAAAGTTACAAACAATCAAAAACGTGTTAACTTACAAGTATAGAAACACATTCTGATAACTTATATTTAAATTCATTTTGGAAACCTACACAGAATAGACAGTTTGCAGTTTAAAATCATTCTCAAGAATTACTTCTCTCTGAACTGAACACCTAAAATTAAAAGACTATCAATTAAATATCTTGATCTCGTAAAAATCATAAAATCGGGTGTTTCATCAAAATACGGAGTTTGGAGTCTAGCAGGTGTGAGTAGACACGTTGCGTATCGTAGATTTTAAAAGCGAAATATTAGTTGAAGTGGTTGTTTTATGGTATTGTTTTTGTCAATATGGAATTAACAAGAAACGAGAAATCTGAGTGAGAAAGTTTAATTTCAACAACTATAAAGTATATATTCTTAAAAGAACATGAGGTGTCCGATTTTTTGTTGAAAAAAATAACAATGTCGTTTCAAAATACAATAGACACAGTCGTATAGAAATATGATGCTAAGATAACACAACTGGAAAATGAAAACTTTGAAAAAATTGGAAGATTTGTAGCAACATTCTAGGCGCAATTTATTAAAAGTTTTTGGAATTAAGGAATATCCAAAGGAAGATGTTGAAGCAAAGATAATGGATATTCTTAACAACAAGTTAAAGTTAACGTTATCTGATTCTTGTTTTGATCGTTGCTTCAAAGTGAATAGAAAGAAAAATGATAAAAATGGAAACAAGCCTCGAGTAATTATTGTCAAGTTTACCAATCACAAGGATCGAAATTTAGTCTGTATAAACAGGAAGAATATAAAAAATAGTGGCATAGTTCATAACCTGAATCTTCCTCATAAAAATGTTTTGATTATTATATTGTTCAAACATGGAATATTAAAAGAATGAATAGAAATAAAATGGAACTCGAGGAGGAGATTGGATTGAGTGTTTTGGCAATGATGGAAACCAAGAAAAGAAACAAGGGGCAAATGAGAAGAACAACTGGCTGGAGGATATAGATAGGAAGGAACTGTTTAATTACGTAACAACGTAACAAACAAACACAACAGTAGTGGTGCTTCATACACGAAATGAAGACAAAAAGGCGTTTTTCGATCTGGAGAAGGCATTAGTTCCAAGAGGAATCTATAGAGTGATGGAAAGAAAGGGAATACGTGGAAAACTGCTAACACTAATAAAGGAATATACAAGGACAACAAAAGTGCAGTTATTAGACAGAACAAAATAGGATATTTCGTGGGGCACAGGAGACTAAAGAGAATAACCATAATAGAGAATGTATTTGTAGTGCAACAGACCTACGGGATCAAAATCAACATAAGATTAAACCCAAATGATAGTTAATGAAGAGAAACATAAGCTAAATATGTAGATGGAGGTGGAGAATTATAAGTATCTGGGAGTAACTCTTGATGAAACGGGGAAATAGAAGAAGGAAATAATCGAAAAAAGACGACATTGTGAGTCTGGTGGTCACCACAGCTGTAGTCAAAGGTCAAGAAATTAACATGAAAGTGGGTCTGGTGCAAGCGTGCAATGTAAAAAGAAGTTTGAAGAATATAAGGAATGATTATTAAGTACTATGTCAATATAATGGAAATTTACCTATCGTAGTAGGAGCTGATTAATGAATTAAGAGAGTCCACATTAATTTTTTCAAAAAAACATGGAACAGATTTTTTATGGAAGCAAAACCTTATTATTCCGCTTCAAATAGATGTGTAGAGAAGAATGTCAGCACCGTGAAAAGAAATTTAGAAAAACAACTAAATAAGACGAAGAAAGAATCGGCAATTTTTTATTTTCGTAACGAAACATACCAAACAGCGTTAGGGGAGTCAGTCCAGCAAAAGCAATCTTTAGATAAAATCAAAAGATAAATTAGCAAACGAAAATGTATTTAAGAAACAAATTACTTAATACTGTTTATTTCATTTATTCGAACTGTACTACGTTCCATTATTAATTCCTTGATTCTTTATTTTAGATGTATCATTTTCTCAAAAAAATGCTCAGCTGCTGCGAGAAAAATAGGATGCCATTTTGAAGCCTTCAATGTAGATTGATGGAATTACACTTTCGCTAAGCCAGTGCTCTGAGAACGCTACTACATCGGAAACTCGTTACAAAGTGCAAATCAGTCTTTTTTCTACTGTGCTTGCATCTTTTAAATACTATTAGAATTTAATTAAAAAAAAAACAAGTACACTTACATTATAATAATTACAAACCTTTAGAACGTAACACAAAAATTTTAGATACAGAACACAATCTTTATAAGAAATTAATTAGTGAAATGTTACATTCATTCAAACTGAAATGTGACAAAGATTAGTTCATACATAAACCAAAATAATTCAAAAAAGCCCTCGTTACCAACTGTATTTAGTGTTGCTTCATTTGGTAGAAAGTAAATGGAAAAAGATTATTGATGGAAAAAGTGGATAATAATGACGTTAGTGACAAAGATTAGTTATATATAAACTAAAATAATTTAATAAAATCAAGATCAAAATCTTTAATATTATTAAACGCATACTTTATGCTCTGAAGTATAGTAGGAAGGTATTACTCTCTTTATAAGAAAGTTCTGATGGATGCTCCTTTCACGTTTGAGCATTTTATTTTAAAAAAAAGTCATATCTCCTTATAACTCCAAACAATTATTTTCAATTGAAATTGAGTTGATTCCATTTTAAAATTTAGTATTAATGAAAAAAAAAACAATTTTTACGAAATAGACAGTGTTGAATTTAAATTTAAAACTTTCTAGTATTTTTTCAATGAGGTGATCCAAAAATTCTAAGAATATGAACGCTTCCAAGTGTTTTTCTGCTAATGTTAATAATTTGTTATTTATGTTATTAAATACTTTTATTTTCATAAATGTTTTATGTAATAGCAATGTTAATGCAATTATCATTATTATTAGTGTTTGTATAACCCACAAGTATGAAATAGTGCGTTCAGTTCTTATCAGAGACGATTAATGATCAATTTTATGTAAAAAATGGCAATTTACCTTCAATATACTAAAATCCCAGGTTTGACATAAAAATATTTTAAAATTTAACTACGTTTATTACAGCTTTACTACAGCTTTGCTGCTCGCTAGCTCGGGTAAGCTTTCGCTATTTTATACATTGATATCTGCTTCGCTTGGTATAAATAAATTTATTGATATCTACTTCACCTACTCGCAATTCAATTTAATTGAATCAGCGAGTAGCGAAGCATATGCAGCTTATAGTTTTCTTAAAAAGTTGTCCAATAATATACCAATAATTTTTTTTAAAGTTAGCTACTAGATGGACATGATACTGCAGATATAGTAGGTGTGTCCCAGAGCGATGATTGATTTTTAAAACAATTTAGAGAAACCAATTTATTTGCCAACCGCCCTGGAAAAGGTACAAGATGTGCTATTACACCTGTGCTAAACTTTTGGGATTAATAGGCAGACGTAATATTTTATATACTACAGACAACATTCGGTAAGATTTCCAAAGACTCGAAGGCGTTAATATTTAAAGGCATACTGTCGGAAAAAGACTTAATGCCCAAAATTTATATCTTAGAAGACCGCTACTTGACCCTACATTAAATAATCTCCAAAAATACAATCGGATTGACAACTATTTTGCTTGGTATATTAATTAAATTGCGAGGGTTTACGTAAGTCAGCGAACAGCGAAGCTGTGAGCTTACGCAGATATACTTGATTTTATTTAAAATTTTTGCATGAAGCTTGTAATTTTAATATCAAATAATTTTTAATTTTAATATCAAATAACAGCAGAAGGATAAATTTGGATTTAAAAAATGTTAAAATTTATTTTCAAAAGTTCTAAATCTGCATTAAATACATAAGATATTAACAGCATTTTTAATATTATATTAAGGATTTATTATTTAGAAATTTTAGAAGTTGTACAGCGCATTGATTAGTAAAACATTTCTATTTTCTTACTCTTAACCTCCTTATTACTTTCTACAACCATTATTTCAATCTTTGCGAAAGCAGGAATTCTGCACTCTCTGAGTTCTCGCAGCCGTAGCCACATAAAGACAAGGCAAAGTTAAAATGACTCAAAACAAGTGTCACAAAGAAGTTGACGAACTGATTGACCCAAAAAGTGACGAAACCCATAAATCATTCTCAAGTATCTTAGATAAGGAAGACAGGACAGTAATCGGCCGAATGTCAGTAAAATCACTGCATGTAATTGTCTTTGGAAAGGGAATTATTTGAGCTTCTTTCTCTGCAGAAGGAAAAACTCCATGCAATAGGCATGTGTTGATAATATTTGTCAGGGGTGGTAAGATGACAGGACAAAATAGACGAAGCATCCTCGCCATGATAAAATCGGAACCAGTGGTATTAGATTTAATACTAAAAATAATTCGTTTAATGTCATCGATCGAGGTTGGTTTAAAAGAAAACTTTTGTTCAAAATCAAACTATTAATATCATAAAGGGGTGGCTTAACAGAAATTAATTAATAAAGAATAGAATAGTGAATTATGTACACCAACTCATTGTAATTCTCAGAATATAAAACCAGTGGAAACAAACAAAATTTCGGAGTAGCACTGGATGACAAATTAAATTGGAAAAATAAATTTTAGATCTTACAACTAGCACTAACCGAATCATTGATCACTTATGGAATAATTTGTTGGGGTTCTGCCTGCTGGAAAGACGGTACTGTTTCCTAAATTTATATGCAGCACTAATTTCATAGAAAAAATTTCATTTCAAAAACTTCTTTTATTATTCCTGAGGTTTCAGAAGAAAACTTTATTTTTTGAATGTTGGAATGAATACAGAAAAGTCAACACGCTGTGATTTGAGCTCCGAACAAATTGTGATCAATCTAAGTAGTTTTTCAAATTAATATTTTAAAACAAACACCTAACTAGAGGGTGAGAGTGCGTAGAGAAAAACTCATGTACTGATTCCTAGTAAGGTTGAAGAAATTAATATCCTGTGCATAAATAGTGATAAATAGGTGGTGCTACCAGTTAATAAAAATTGTATCAGGATGCCACAGGAGCTGTTTATAAAATGAAAGGTAGTTCTCATTTTTTGAAGTTACAACCCGAGACAAGTAGTTACAACTTTAAAAGAATTTATCATTTATCGTATATTAAAATTAATATCCACGTAAGCTCGCAGCTTCGCTGCTCGTTGACTCGCACGAATCCTCGCAATTCAATTTGTGTATCGAGCAAAGTAGATATCAGTACACACATGATCAAAATTTTGCTTTCTTGTCTCATGTTTGAAACAAATCTATTTGAGAAAAAATGCCTAGAAATGTAATATTATATTTTAACAGAGAATATTAACTTTAATTGAAAATGCACATTCTCAAAATGATACCGCAGACATAGTGGGAAGGATGGGAAGCCATCTCTCAACAACAATTTGATAACCTAATAAACAGCATGCCTAGACGTCTCACAGCATGCAAAGAGAGGCAATACAGGTTATTAATTTTAAACTTGAGATGTCTTCTATAACCCTTTCATTTGGTTAAAATTTTATAGCCATTTAATTTTAATTTAATTTTTTTTTTTCATGTAAAATCTTATGAATAAAATCTTTTTATTTGATCTGCCTCAATAACTTTGATCATGTGTGTCCATTGAATTACGAGGGCTTGCCCGAGTCAACCCCGAGCAGCGAACATATACAGCTATATTTTAAAGACTACAGAATCTTAGTAAGAAAGTTGATCAGTAATTAAGCAAAGTCACTAGAGTCGGCGAAGAAGTTATCAATAAATTTATTTATGCCCAGCAAAGTAGATATAAATACATTAAACACCAAGAAGCTAAACTTTTTAAAGTAAATTACCATTTTCTATATATAAAATTAATTATTGATCGTCTCTATTAAGGACCGAATACAATATTTTATATTTTAATACTACTAATTGCATTAACATTGCTATTGTATAAAAATATTTACATAAATAAAAATGTATGCAATAAAATTTTTATATTAGATTACATTTGTTTATTGGCTTAATAACATAAATAACAAATTATCATTAATATTGGCAGAATTTTGAAATTATTTCATTGAAAAATTAACATAAAATTTTTAATTTAATCTTTGTTTATTTCCTAAAAACTTTTGTTCAACCGATTCACTTATAAATAAGGACAACCTCGAAGTAGTTCGTACATATTAAACATAAATAATATTAAAAAATTATGAAAAAATAATAAAAATATTCAATATAGACATAAAAAATCAAAATAATGACTAATTTTGAATTTTTGTAATTTTTTTGTTTTCATACAAAATTGAATGTGCCATCTGCCAAAAATATTTTTGATCATTGGATAGACGACCCAATACAAAATTTTTTGAGGTGTAAGACTTTTGGAAAGGAAACAAAATCATCAAAAAAGAACTTGCCTTGCAATGTGCTACATTACCATCAACAAAGAAAAATTCCCTTTTAAGTTTTACAATTACACCTTCAGTCTTTTGCTCTGGATGTTCATCTATGCAATCAAGCCAAATTTGTAAGTAAATTAATTATAACTATTAAAAAAATCACTTTATTTACTGCTTGTTTGTAGCTGTTTTGTTGTCTCATTGATTAAATTTTGAATAAAAGACTTAGACTGGTCCCAGAGAAATTGTTTCTTTCATGTTTAATATTTTTCTGGCTTTATCGTTAACGAGGAACGATCAGACTGGGGATATTTTTATCCTATTTCTTGTAAGTATTGATTTAATAATATTAATTTATATTAATAATTAAATCTTAAGATAGATTCACAATCAAAAAATATGATAACAAAAATGTTATAAATTTAAAAATAATGTTAAAAAATTATGCATTTAATGAAGATATAACAGCTTATTTGAGGATGTTGGCAGTAACGCCTTTGAACAATATTCGGGAAAGTGTAAGTCATCATTGCATATAAAACAATTTTAAGAAAAATGAAGAAAAGAGTTTTTCACATCTATGTTGAATTTTTACGTCTTCACTATTCTTTTTTTTCAATAGTATTTAATTTGTATAAATTACAACTTGTAATTCCAAAATTTTATTTTCAACTAAAACCAAAATTTTGCCACGTTTTAAGTACAAATACCGGTAATTAAAATTATTTACTAGCATATTTGTTTAAATTTAAAATTTTTCAATCACTGTTAATCAAAATCTGAACGAAATTTGTTTTTAATTGTTTACCTCAATATATCATCAAAAAAAGCACTAAACATAAAAAATATAATTTTATTTATGTAATAATTTTGATCATGTGTGTGTGTTAAATTATGAGGGTTTGTCCGAGTGGGCGAGCAGCGAAGCTGCGAGCATACACAACTACATTATAAAGAAAAATTATTTGGTACTTAAATTACAGACCTTTTAGAAACATGTTGAATATTAAAAATTATTATTTTATATGCTACAAGTTGTGGTACGCGAGTTACTTGAATATGGAGTCACTGGAGTCGGCGAGCTTAAGTAGATATATTTTGATTTTATTTAAATTTTTGTATGAAGCCTGCAACAATAATTTTGAATTTTAATATCAAATAACTTTCAAAAAATGTCAAATGCGTTGTTGTTGGTTAACTTTTGTGTGAAGACTCGTTTTGTTGCTCGCTAAATCAGGCAAGCCTTCGTTATTCTATTTATTGATAGATACTTCGTTTGATTTAAATGAGAGTTTTTAAATGTATCAACTTAATTTAATATTTTTCTATGAAGCAGAATTTTAAGATGAAATAACAAAAAAATATACTCTTCAAAGTGTAGCAGCTTCACTATTTAATGACATGATGTTCGCTTGGTTTGGTGTAAATTCAATTGCGAGTGGCGAAGCTGGAAGTAAAGTTTTATTTTTACGTAGCAAAGAAGTTATCAATAAATTTATTTATATCCAGAAAAGCAGATATAAATACATTGAACAACAAGAAGCTAAAGTTTTATTTTTATTTTTTAAAGTAAATTACCAATTTTTATATGTAAAATTAATTAAGGACAATCTCGTTGGGGTTTATATATGTACAAATGAAAAAATAATAAAAACATTCAATACAGAATTATTAACGTGTATTTCACTATTTACAATTAAGATCTATACCAAGCGAAGCAGCTATCAATGTAGTTGGTAACGAGGGCTTGCCCGAGTCAGCGAGCAGCGAAGCTGCGAGCGTATGCAGCTATAATTCAATTAATTTGAGCATAATAATAAAATAAACCATTTATTGGCATTGAGAATGCGAATTACAGTATTTACAATTATTATTTTTACCTAGTTATATTTTAAGAAGTACATTTTTTTGGAGTTATTTGATCTTGAAATTAAAAAAACTATTTAATATAGAATGCAATGAAAATCCTATAGCTTCGCTGCTCGCTGACTCGAGCAAGCCCTCTTTATTAACTTGTTTAATAGTTGCTTCGTTTGTTGTAGATACTAATTAAATCTCAGTAACATTATAACCATAAATCAAATTGTAGCAAAATATCATTGCAGTTTCGTTGCTCGTTTACTCGGGAAAGCTCTCGCTACAATTTTAGATACATATTTAATTAGTTCTCAAGGCTAAAATTTATTTTAGATGGGAGGTTCGCTACAGAAAGTAGTTCAATTAATTCAAAGCTAACAATATAAAAAAACTTAATAACTTAGTAACATCGCCAGTTTAAGGGTCGAGAAAAACAACCTGGTATTAAAAAATGGTTTGTTAACTTTACCAACGTAGAAGTACTCTCTGTCCTTTAAACTTAATTAGTGCACTAAAAACCGGAATCCTTAATATTTTACACCATAATGTCCACTTAAAAAAAACCTACAGATCAGCAACCGCTAAAACAGAAAATATTCCTCACTACTCAACCATCTGAAGGAAGACCCGCAGTGCTGGAAGAACAACAACATTGACAACCTAATACCTAAACTTAGACGTCTATTGAAGAGGAACGACGTCAGGCCCTATGAGTAGTGACGTAGTGTGCAAAATTGAATGTGCCATCTGCCAAAAATATTTTTGATCATTGGATGGACGCCCAGACTGGCTCTAAAGAAACTGTTTCTTAAGTCCAGGATCAAGGGAAAACCATGTGCGTTAAAAAAGAATGACCATGATTATGGAGAGATGGGTAGTAAATCTGATTTGGAGAAAGATTTTTATGAATTGAAAAAAGAAATTGTGATTTGACTTGATTTCAGGATTCTTCTTTAAATAATAGCACCGTGTCATCTGCGTACGATATCAGTCAATGTATCGCTCAGATCGTTTACACAGTATTGGACCCAAAACTGTGCCCTGTGGTGTTTCTCTTCTCACATCCATTTAGTGGCTTACTTATATATTCTAGATTTTTTAATAATATTTTATATGACACTATATCAAAAAAAAACTAGTGTTTTTATTTGCATATTTTTTGAAAAGTTTTAAATTCAAAAAATAAAAATCAATGTAACAATAAATTAAACAATAAAACAAATCAAGTCGTCACTTTACACAGGTACCAAAACAAAAATATTAATTTCGCAACTCACCTGACAAATCGGGAAGTCTAGGATAAAACATCCCCGTCCTCGCGAGCCACTCCAGTTGCATCTGGTGCAGTTGGCTGTGATTGTGATGGTTGAC
>JAUIMW010002225.1:0-11027 GCA_033557785.1 Enochrus cinctus | reverse complement strand
AGGCCACTTGCGACGGAGGATGCTCCCGAAGACACTGCCTACATCCGGTGAATGTGAAGACCTGGAGGAAGATGCCTTGGACCACAGAACGGATTACTAATCGAGACGATTCGGGCCTAAGGAGGAGACAACGATTTCCGATCAAAAATCGTAAAAGAACGCGATTCTTTTAAATATTTACCGTGTCGTGTTTATAATAAATAATAGTAAATAATATCATTTATTTTATTAATTCTAATAGTTATTAGTGTAAATAGCTTTAAATATACATTTTAGTTAAATAAACTCTTTTATCTATCCCACAAACGTAACAATATCTTTCTTTCGCGATTTGAATTTTAAAGATATCTTAGTCTAGTGTCTGTTTAAAAAACGCATATATCTTATTCTATTGCGTTTTGTTTTTTAGTACAACGTACATATCTTACTCGACTGTCTTTTTAGTACAATGTACATATCTTACTCGACGCATATATCTTACTGGGCTGTCTTTTGTTTTGCGAAAAAATAATCCTAATTTGCGTCTTTTTCTTTACAAAAGAACAGTTATTTCCTATTTGATTGCCGTTTGCTTTAGGAAACAACGCACACATCTTACTAAATTGTTGTTTGATGTAGGAAACAACACGCTAAACTATATTTTGTTCTAGGAAACTACAAACCCAATCCTTCATTTTTCTGAAACAACTTAGATATATTACAGGTTTATCTTTTGTTTGACGATACAACGCACATACCTTACTTAACTGTATTTTGTTTTACAAAAGTATGGACACATCTTACTTAAATGTCTTTTGTTTTAAGGATAAAAGTACATGACGAAAAAGGCGCACATCATACTTGACTGTTTTTCGTTTTACGTAATAACTCATACATCTTATTCGATTGTCATTTGCTTGACGAAATAATACTTGTATCCAACTCCAATATATTTTGTTTTGCGAAACAGTGCACCTGTTTTACTCGATTGTCTTTTAAAAAACAATAAACATATCTTACTCGACTCTCTTTTATGAAGCAAAATACAAAAATGACTCGACTGGTACTGATAGTACACTATACGAAGAATATGTGCTTGAAGTTTCGATCGTTCTTTTAGTGAATATGTCAGATTTTGCTATTTGGTTTTATTAATAGACAACACAGGTCTGCGATGAAAAAATTGTAGCATATTTTATTAGCGGTTTTAACAGTATTTTTGTGCTGATTACGGTAAAAATAGTGAAAAATTCCATCATCCCTAGATAAGCCAAAAATTTCACTTGAAATTTTCTTATATTCAGGGGTTTTCAATATGATAGAAGTGGTTAGCTTAGTCTTAATTGTAGAGCTTTTATGGTGAACAGGTTAATCAACAATGTGAGTATGCCATTTAGAAAAAAAAATACGTTTTTATCATATTAATTTGAATAAGGTAACGTATCCAAACTGGGAAAATACAGTTCCTACTGGAACAAGGCATGTCTCAGTCTGTCTGCCCCCTCCCCAATCCTACTGTCTGCTAGGCTAGGCTAGGCTCGACTGCAGTCAGTGACTCAATGTGGAGCCAGCCATTGTGGTGTACACATCAAACAGTTTTGTGCTACGGTATTTAGAAGAAAGGGCTACTTAAGAATGTGTCAACTCTCCTAACTGTTTCTGTTATATTAGTGTCAAGAAGTAACAAAGGAACATTTCTAATTTTGTTCATGAATTGGAGGGAGCCTAAAAATCACAGTGATGACTGCTATTTTTGTTCTTATTCAGGGAAGGTTTTAATTTAAAAAACAGGAAGAACATTTTATACCCAACCAAGATACGTTTGGCTATTCGCCGTTCCTCATGGACCTGACTTGCCTATTTCTTCACCTCCAGATACTCTGGACAATATTTTAGACGATTTAGACCAAATGTCACAGAGTAGCAGCGATAATGATGACCTGGGTCGTATAGACTTTTCTTTGATTCATCAAAAAGGAGTTTGAAAGCTGTACTTCTACAAAATGGTAACCAATATGCTTCTGTGTCTGTTCTCAGCTTCAGTCCATTTGAAAGAATGCTACAAAAATCTTGAGTTACTAGGCCAACAAAGTAGTTACACAAAGTCGTTCTGTGAATGGGATAGCCGTGACAGGAAATAACACTATGTCAAGCAGACGTGACCAGTCAGAAAGGCTTTTGTTCCTGGAGTTAAAAATGTTGAAAGACAAAGTTTAGTGGATGCTAAAAAGATCTTACTTCCACCACTTCGTATCAAATTGAGGTAAATAAAAAAGTTTGTGAAAGCATTACATAAAGAAGGAGAATGTTTCAAATATCTTTGTGAACAGTTTCCTGGTCTATCCGATGCTTAGCTGAAAAAGGGAGTCTTTGTTGGCCCTAACATAAGAAAACTTTTAAAAGATGAAATCTTTGTCACTAAAATTGGAAGGGAAGAAAAAAATCCTGGAATTCATTTAAACTTGTTGTAACAGGCTTTCTTGGAAACAAAAAGACCCAAACTACAAAGAAGGGGGAGGCTTGTCTCGACCTGTCTCTCTTTCTCTTGATGTGTTTCTCGCCTGCCATGTTCTTTTAACTTTTCTGTCTTCGGTCCTCCTCCAGTCTATTCAGGTATCCTCACTAACTCAGCTGGCGTTTCTCTATGAACTTCGTTTTTGGTTCCACGTTCAGTTCTGTCCGTATGTCTGTCTTCCTCATCCTAGCCATCCTCGTGACTCCCAGCACTCTTCTTAAGTATCTCATCTCTACTGCTGAGATCCTACTTTCGTTCTTTCTGTTTAATGTCCATATCTCACAGCCAAACATCAGCACAGGTCTAAATATGGATCAATATATTTTTATCATCCCTTTTGTTGATGGGACCTTCATCAAATGCCATAGTACAGTTTCGTGGACTTTTCAATTCGTTGGTTAATTTCCACATCTTGTCCTCCGTCTGCTGCTAATTCTACATCCAGGTACTTCTGAGCTTTTTCTGTAGTTCTTCTTTGTCCTTAGCTAACAGCACAATGTCATCCGCAAACAACCCCATTGAGACCTCCACTGGTTGTAGATTCTTATAGCCTATTACAAATTTCTTCTCTCCTCTTTAGCATTCCTTGATGATCTCGTCCATATAGGTTATGAAGAGCGTTGTGCTCAGACTGCCTGTCTCAGTCCCTTGTCCGTTTTGAATGTCTCCGTGTTATTGTCGTAAATGGCTTTGATTAGTCTTTTTATTTTTGTATTGACTCCTCTTTCTTGTAGAACTTTCCATAAATTTTCTCCTGGAACCTTATCAAAAGCTTTATGCAAATTAATCAAGGCCAGGCATACTTTGTCGTTCTTTTCTGTTACTTGTTTTACTGTGAAAATATTGTCTTGTATGCCTGTTCCCCTTCTGAATCCACTTTTTTTTTGCAGATGTTTTTCCCCATATGACTATTGGTGCCTTCCCCTTAAAGACAATTGAAAAAGTCAATTTTTTTTTGAAAATTGAAAGCAAATTCCAAGCTTGGAATTTGATCTTAATATTCAAAAAATTTTAATTACATTTTTGGCATATTAGTTTAAAGTAAAGTTAATGATATGATTTCAATAAAAAACAAGTAAGAAATATGCTTTTGCCAAACAAAAGACAATCCAGTAAATCAATTATATCCTTTTCATAAAAAGATAATTGAGTAGTATATGTACATTAATTAGCAGACACAATACAATCGAACAGGATATTTACATTTTTTGGAAAGCAGAGGACAGTCACGTAAGGTATTTATATTGTTTCGTAAAGTAAAATACAGTCAAGTAAAATATGTTTGCTATTTCGCCAAGTAAAATTAGGCTACTCACATGTCTTTATTCTAGTGATACCTTATCGTACTTACATATTTTCATATGAAAGTTAAGTACCATACCATAAGCTTACTTCCCTTGGGTAGTTTGTACATAAATGACATACCTTTTTTATTTAGAGGCATATTTTGAAACAACCAAAATCGCAACAACAAAGCCAACATTCTTGACATTGTTCAATGTCATTAATAAATTACAAAACTGTTGATAAACAATGATTAAGAAATTACGAAACAACTAACGTAAATTTAACCAAGGGTTTATTATTTACAACAAATAAGTGATTAAGCAACCCAAAATAATATTTTTAGCACTCGCCAGCATTTCTTATTGTACCAAACTAAAACAGCGATAAAACAAATTTATTGAATCATTATTCTTATCAGCCTCTTTTGCAATAAATCAAAATTCATAAAAGAAAACACCACTTGCATAACTTTTACAAAAAAAATATATTTTTTCCTTTCAAATCTTTCCATTTTCTTCCTTTTCTGACTCCAAAACAATTTTTTTCAATTATAAAATTGCATAATCCTCCTTTGTACACTCATTGAAAAAATATGCTGTAGCTCGTTCTCTTAAGAGATGCAAACGCACCATACATGCTAAAAAGAGAAAGGCTATGATAATCGACAAACTTAATTAGATAAGAAGGCTTGCAATCAACTATAAAAGCAGTGAATTGTAGAATGCGCGCTTTTAGTTCAAAGGCAAACACTGGCCTTTCATAATCATTACATTAGACTACTTGTGTTCAATATATATATACATACATACATAATTAATAACTCGTATAAATTATAATTTATTATAAAAAAATGCCTCCTAACGTAAGTATATTATTTGAAAAAAACATAAGGACAAAAAAATAAATAAATAAATAATTTTTTTTAGCAAAACGCCCTAAACACTCCCCCTTCGTTAAGGGTGGCCATTATTGGGCAGAGTGCCTTTGCTGTGGATGTCTTCCATAGGATAAAGCAGCATGGTCACATAGTCGTAGGCGTCTTCACTATACAAGATAAAGGAACCAGAGAGGACCCACTAGGTGAGTCTTAAAAAATTTAAATTTAAATTTCTTCGAGCGGAAGAGACCTTGGTGCTACTCGAGGAACTAGTGTTGCACCTTGTTTTGTTACGCAACTATTTCCCAAGTTCTATTTATATTTTTAATGATTTAATTGACCGAAAGTTTTTTTCTGGTTTTTGTTATCTCTTTTATTTATTTGCATTGATTATTTTTTTGGCGTTGTGTTTGTTTGATAAAGGGGTCGCGTGATTTTCGCGTATCGCAATAAATAGGGAATTTTAGCAATTATTTTTTATCTCTAATATGTAAAATTGGAGAATTGTTTGATATCGCGTGTTTGTGATCAATAGAGCTGAAACAAATTTGTTGTAATTTGTATTTTCAATTACGCTCTGTCAATAGACATGCATAGTTTTTAGAAACGTGTTGCGTGCCTGCAAAATGTTATATAGATAAACTACGAGACGCATCATTTCGTCACATGGCATTGATTAGAATAGTTTGTTGTGGAAAACTACTTAGTTTAAAATTGTTTGAACACTTATCTTTTTCTTTTAAAGTTCTTACTTCATTTTTATTTTGAGGGACGTGAAATGTGCTCCAGATATTTCGTCATCTGCGTATTTTGTTTTTTATTGTAAGGGACCACCAAGAGATCTTGGAGGCGAATCGAAATTTCTGTGTTTCAACACACATGTTTGTTAAATGTCTGTATTTTATAAAAATAAATAAAAAGGGAGTCAGGCAGGAGGGCCTAAGCCCGCTATTGTTTACAGTGTTTATAGAGTCTTCTATATTTTAAATACGCGATTCCTGAATAGCAAAGGACATTAGGAAAGGGTTAAAGATGGAGCTGATAGAAGAATACATAGATAAAAATAAAAAATAGAAATTAATGGAGAATTTTCGTGAGGTGAAGAAAGGCAATCTTTACACTCTAAAGGGTAGGCAACGAAACATTCGAACTATGTAAGATACCTGGAGGGTGACCCTCTAGTGTTACCTATATGTTGCTTCTAGTTTTATTTAATCGTGCATTATCTATAGTCAAATACAACAAAATAATGACCACTAAATAGATTTGGGATTATCGAATATCCTCCAGGTACTTTACTATGATAGAGAAAGATCTCGTGCGTGCGAACGTATTTTGTTTGGTTCTGGAAAATATCTCGAAAACGGGTCCTCAAGTCAAAACAATTTACAAGCGATTGCTTGGAAAATAGCATGCTTAAAAATAAGATAGAGAAACAGGAAGACAGAATTAAGCAAAAAACTGGAAATTCCCAGACAAACTAAAAGATTAAAGGGAACTAGTATATTGTTAGATGAGGGCTTCACCAAGGAAACTAGTAGAGGAAAGGAAAAAGTTGTACCCATACCTAAAGGAAGCTAGGCGAAAGGGAATCAAAGCATTCATTAAATACAACAAAATTGTTGTTGGTCAAAAAATATATGAAGCTAAAGATTTAGAAGAAAATGGGATACATGAGCAAAAAAAACGGAAAATCGATGATAGGTCCCCGGAAGCGGCAATGGAAACCGACAAGATAGAGGAAACGGATTAGAATATTAAAAGAGCGTGAATGGAAAAGGGAAGGGCATGGGAAATGCTGCTACCTGGAATGTCAGAGCAATAGCAGGGAAAGAATTGGAATTGGTAGAGGAAATGGAGAGATAAAAAGTGGATGTATTAGGGGTTACAGAAACAAAAAAGAGAGGTCAGGGAGAAGTGGAACTAGGAAAGGATTACTTCATGATATACAAAGGTGTGGAAGAGAAGGAAAGGGCTAAGGGAGGAGTAGGATGCATAATATGCGGGAAATATAGGAAAGCAATCAAGAACTGGACCGGATTAATGGAAAGAATACTTAAGGTAGAGCTTGACCTCGGGGAAAAAACAAACTTAATCATAGTGTATGGTCCTAATGAAGATGAAAAAGTTGCAGACAAAGAGGCTTTTTGGGAGACATTGATGGAGACCGTAGAAGAGATAAAAGGTAGATTCTAATGGGGGACTTAAATGGAAAAGTGGGGAGGAGAGATGAAAAGAACAGTGATGTGATAGGGATGCATGGAGAGAGCTTCAGGGACGATAATGGCACAAGGTTGATAAACTTTTTCATACAAGTAACAAATACGTTTTATCAACACAAGGACTCGCAGAAATACACAAAGGAAATGATAAGCCTACAAGAAAGATCCATAATTGACTATATTATTATAAATAGAGAAAACAGAAGAGACATCCAAGACGTTAAGGTAATAAGAAATGCGGAAATATACAGTGACCACTACATGCTGAAGGCAAAAAGAAGTTTAATGGAAGGAAGACGTATCAGAAACAAACAAGATATTATCGACAAGAAGGTAAGAAGTAAAATAAGTTTCACAAATTGCGAGAAGAAGAAATAGCCAGAAAGTACAGAGAACTGTGGAGCAAGAAAAGACGGGTTGGCAGGACCAAGCAGGAGTCATGCAAACAGAAGCTTTGTGGAACAATTTTAAGTTGCTAGTGCTAACAGCTGCATCAAATGGATGGACACAAATAAAAATAAAGAAGCAAGCTTGGAAGGATTTCCTCAAAAATAAAACATTGCAAAAATATATAATCTACAAAAGACAAAGGAAGATAGCGAAAGATATGATGATGACAGCGAAGAAATAAAATTGGGAGGATTTTGGACGAAAAATGGAGGGAGGCCATAAGGGTAATCAGAAACTATTCTACAGTGTACTGAAGACATTAGGGAAGAGAAACGAAAAAGGAAGCACAACTATAAAGAAAAAGAAGGGAGAAATGTTGAGGAGTGAGGAAGGGACAATAGAAAGATGGTGGGAACACTTTGAGGAGCTATTAAATGTGAAATGTAACAAAAACATAGAAGAAGAGGTGGAAGAAATGGAGTGTAAGCTCATGCAAGACAATGAGAGAGAGATAACACCAGAAGGGATTAGAGAAGTGGTACAGAAGTTGAAGAGAGGAAAAGTAGCCGGTCAGCATGCTGACAAAAATATATAAAAGAGTGTGGAGGGAGGAGGAAATACCTAAAGAAGGGAGACAACCATAACTGCGCAAGCTACTGGGGCATAATACTCTTGAGCGTTGTACTGAAGGGGTATGAAAGAATCCTGGAAAGGAGATTAAGAGGGGAGATAGAGGGACAACTAGAGGAGGCGTAAAGTGTATTTCGTAGGAACAGAACTACGCATGACCACGTATTCACAATAAAACAAGTGATAGAAAAGAGAATTGCACAAGCAGCTGAAATTAAGTATCCGAAAAGAGTTAGTGGAGTCACAAAAAGAGACAGAGGGAGAAGTGAAACAATAAGAATAAAGTTGCAGGTGGAGGCAGTGCTGGAAACAATTGAAAAGCAACAATTAAGATAGTTTGGAAATGTCCTCTTGGTACGTCACTATTTTTTTTTAATTTCTTATTAATAGTTAAATATTGTCACTACAACTCAACCTATTTAAATATAAGAATGTTTGGTAATATTTTTTGCTTAAAAAACTAATCATGCGGCAGAAGGGAGAAGAGCACATCGATGTTTTCTCAAAGAGAAGGAAGACTGAGAGAACACCACCAAAATCAAGAAGTGGAGAAGACAAACTGGGAAAACTGATGACAGAGACGTTAAGAAAATTAAAGAAAACTAGGAGAATTTCAGACTGGAGTTGATAAAACTGACAAGAGAAAATGAAAAGGCAAAAAAAGGACAACGAAACTCTGAACAACGAAAAAAAAAATCAGATGGAAAAAGAGGACGAAAGCCTGAAAGTTGACATAACAGCAATAAAAAAAGAAAGAAAGGGAAGATGAAATAATGGAGAAATTGAAAAAAGTTGGATATACAGTTAAAAATTAAAACATATTTAAATTAATGGTTTACCTAGAGGACATTCCATATTCCCCGAACTTCTTAGAGGCTGCTTTTTATGTTATAGATATAGTACATTCACTGTTGTCGTAAAAAGTATGCAAAGTTGTGGAGTCCTTAAGAGTAGTTTAAATTTTGACAAATATAAAAAATAATTTAAATCTAAAAACTAAAAAGATAATCAAAAAATAACAATAACAAGAGAAGAGACATGGAATATCCTTCAGATACATAATTTTTATTAATACTTAAATATCATAATTACAACTCGAATGTTACAAAAAATGATGTACGTAGATGGAAAATCACATGAGGGATATTCTATGTCCCGTAGGCTCTCTAATAAATTTTATGTATTTGAGGTGAACGGAAAGAAGAGGAAATGAAGAATAAAGAGATTTTCCGAAAGATAGAGAGAAAATGAATATAATAAAAAAATTGAGACAGATCAAGAAAAAGTTTACAAAAATGACTTGGAATAAAGATATAGAAAATATGGAAGCACCAGCAAACATCCAAAAGTCAGTAAGAACGAAAAAGAAAGCCTGAAAAACGTACCTACATGAAAAGGCAGAAAACAATATGAAAAATATAAAAGAATGAGAAAAATAAACAAAAATTTAATTGAGGAAGCAAAAAAGAGAAACGGGAGGAATTTGGTGAAAGTATGGAGAAAGACAAGGAAGCATACTAAAAAACTGTACGGGGCAATTAAAAATAGTAATAAAAATACAGCCCTCAGATGGGTCAAGGATAAAAAAGGAAACATGGTAGCGATGGGTGAGTATGTTAAAAAATGGAGACAATATTACGAATAAATGCTAAACGAAAGAGTGGAGGAAAAACGACAGACATCAGATGAAGAAGAGACAATAAGTAATTTTGAAATAGAAGAAATAATTGAAAATGAAGCATAATTTGCAGAGTACCTGGAGGAGATTCCATAGTCCAGGAAAAAGGACTTAGGGGACATGGAATGCCCTCCTGGCATATGAGCTAGGTAAAATTTATATATCTATAATAAATGGAGTACCTAGAGGACATTTCATGTTCCCCGAACTCCTTAGAACATCAGGTATGAAAAGAAATCGATAAAAAAAGTCTTATAGAAAATGCAATAATGGAAATCAAGGAAGAAATGTCAACGAACCAAGCTGAACTAAAAAATGACCTAGTTCAACGATAAATTGACACAAATACAAGAAGAAATGAAAACAATAAATCGCAAATCTACAAATCAAAGTGGAAGACTGAGATAAGGATTTGAAATTACTCAAGCTGTAGAGAACACAGAAAGAGAGAAGAAGGCAAAGAACATTGTAATACTTGCAAGCATTGAAGTCAAAGACCTAAGAGAACTACATCGCCAAATACTAGATGGATACATCAAAAAACATCTTGATGTAAACATAATTGGGTGCAAAGACTGGAGCCTAAAACATGTATGGTGTCACTGGAAAATCTAGAAGACAGAGTGAAGGTCATGGAAAACAAACAGAAAAATGTACTGAGAGAAAAAATCGACAATGACCTCACAAAAAAGGAAATGTATGCAAAAATCATCGAGAACGAAAGCTCAACAATAGAGAAGTAAAGGCAAAACAGTAAGGATGGGCTTCAGAAAGAGCTTTACAGATAATGTGGAATGAAGATGGAATGAGGAAAAGGGGAAGATATAAAATAGTATAGAGGACTCTGAGACGAATCAGAACTAAGAGAAGTGGAGGAGATTTATTAAAAGGTTAAAATTAGAACACATAAATACAATAAAAAAAAAGAAAGGCTGGACACGATAAAATAACAGGTGAAATCTGGGCCCTAATGGAGTAAATCACTTGACAATCATATTCAAGAGGACATGGCGCTGTAATAGTGCCAATATAAAAAAATATCAAGACTACACTAAAACTTTTGAAAAAAAAAATACAGGAAAAAAGATTGAGGAAAGAAGTTAAACTTTAAAAGATATACAAGGAATCATAAAAACTACGTAGAATGCAAGATACCTGAAGAGTGGCCCTCTTGTATTACCTATGTTGCTTTTAACTTTATTTAATCGTATATTATCTATAGTCAAATACAACAAAATAATGACGACTAGTGGAGTCCTCCAGATACTTCACTATTAATATTCTTTTTACTTTTTATTAATAGTTAAATATTGTTACTACTTCTAGACCTATTTAAATATAAGAATGTTTGGCAATGTTTTTTTGCTTAAAAAACTATTCATACAGAAGGGGGGGGGGGTGAAGAGCACGTTGATTTTTTCTGGAGTATGTGCCGAGGAACGTTAATAA
>JAUIMW010002224.1:0-11027 GCA_033557785.1 Enochrus cinctus | reverse complement strand
TTTTGAACTCTAGTTCTCTCTTCTTCTTATTTGTGTATGGCCCAACTGTATTCACAGTTATTTAGCCAAAAGAAATTGCAGTAGCCAGTGACTCACTTCAGCAAGTCTGGACAAAACCATACCAGCTACAAACACGAAAAAGAAAGGAATCAAACAATAATAAAAGCATTCTCCATCACTCCTATCATTTCCCACTACATGCGAGTGACTGCGAACCCACAGGGTCTTATAGTTCCATTCGTTGCTCTTACATGATCAAAGTATGTTCTTAATCTGATTTTCAATTTGTATATTTTACGTATGAAGTCAAACCATTTAAAATCAGACATAACTGATTACACACAATTTATAGCTTCATTCAAATTTGCAAATGCCGAAGAGTCCGTAGATTGGATACAAATATATAATGAAAATGACCCAATACGTGCCACGAGAGTCTACGACTCATTTAACAGTTGCATAGATACTGTAAAATGATCAAAGGTGATGGGAAAAGAAAAAAACTCAAACTATGCATAACTTACGAACTCATAAAACAAAACGAACCAGAGATAAAATGAAGAAAAAATAAGTACTAGGAAACCCTGATAGTGTGAGAAATGACAAGACCTTCCGTAACAAAATTAACAAAATGATAAAAGATACAACATGAATATTACAAACGAAAAGTCGAGGTAATAATATAAAAGGTATTTGGAAAATAAGGTAACATACCTCAACAATTTTCACACCGATATATTAAAGTGGGGATAAATCAGTGCCAGGTAACTATAGACCAATATCACTAATCAACAACATTGCAAAATTATTAGAAAAATACCTTAAGAATAGACTAATAAAATGTTTAAATAAAAATAACATATTGATCAATTCGATTTTAGGGAAGGTGAATCAACAGAAGTGACACTCTTACAGTTAACAGAAATAGTTTTGCAATGTAAAAATGAAAATAAAAAATGCATGTCGGTATTCATCTACTTGGCGAAAGCATTTGATACGGTTACAGTTAACATTATTCAAAAATTACCTTAAAAATCGAAAACAAAGAGTGAAGGTAGGCTACATTCACAGCGACGCTGAGGAAATAAGTGCAGGTATACCAGAGGGAACCGTCTTGGGACCAATATTGTTCTTAATATATATATATATATATATATATATATATATATATATATATATAAATGTCAGAACTACCACTTCCACATGGAAAAGTCATGGAATGAGGCGTGGCAGATGGCAGAATCAGACATGCGAAGAATAAAGCAATGGCTGGATAATAACGGACTAAAGATCAATACAAATAAAACTAATTTCATAACGTTCATTCCTGATGAAAAAGAAATACCTTTCAAAGAGATTAGTTTACACAATGAAAATTGTAGTGAAGAGAAATGTGAGTGTGCAAAGATATACAGTGCGAAGGAACATATGACTCATATTGCACGTAAAATTAGGAAGACCATTACATTTACTACAACTTACGAAATATATCATTGGAATATTAAACAATGTATACTTCGCATTAACAGAAAGTTTGCTACGATATGGGATCTTGAGTTGGGGGGCAACAGCAACTAGCCGGCAGTGCGAAGAGGTTGCTCAAAGGTACGGGCTAAAAACTATAATATATAAACCTAAAAGGTTCCCCACGGAAAGCCTATTTAATATTTTCAGGGTTTTGGATGTACGAGAACTTTACATAATGAAGGCAAGGATATAAATGCACGAAACTCCGAGATTACACCACGACACGAAAAAAAATGAGGTTGTATATTCCCAGAAAAAAATAATGTACAAGCCCAAAGATCTATTACTTATCTGGGAGTAAAAATATACAATGAAATACCTCGAGAGATCAGGGATATTGCCAATTGCCAAGCTTTTTACTAAGAAATAATGGACGCACATTTCTAGTAGAGGGGACAAATTGAGGGAAACCATAAGCCACATTATGTAAATATAATTTTTTTAGTATATAGTTACTTTAAACTTAAAAATAAACTTTTAACTATTATACCGTTGATGAAAATTTTCACTTTGTTTTGAGACAAATTCTCAAGATTTCGAACGATATAAGAAATTCAAAAGAAAAAAACATTAAGCTATTTGACTATTTTATCGGAAACGTTCAGCAAATTTGTGGAAGACAAAGGGTACAGTCGAAAAACTTATGTATGAACAAGTAATTAAATAAAATAAGTAAGACAAACTGGAGGCTTTACACGTCGTTTACTTGGTGTGCCGATTGAGTAGAAGAGGATGTGAAAAGCAAGGTGTGCAAATGTGCTCAATGACAAGATCAGTATTGAGGTCGACACGAGGGACATTGATCGATGCCATAGATTATCTGGGAAAGTGTAAACAGATCTATTATCATTACATTAAATTCGTACAAAACGCGCAGTGTGCTGAGTTGAGGGAACACATGTCAATTTTCGAGGATCCAACTCGTGTACGGCGAGACTCCTGCACTAAACAAAATTGTGTGTTGATAAACAGGAAACCTGTACTAAGTATGGTCAGCTCTTTATTTATAAAATAAATAAATTTGCTGGTACGAATATGTTTATTTCACAACATTTACATAATAATGAAGGTAATTTTTAAATTTTTTAATATTTTTTATTTGATGCAATGCACACGTTAAACTTTTAAATGAAATTTTGTCATTTAAATATTTACTTAGTTTATCCTCATTTTGGAGAAGATTTTGTATTTATTTTTTATTTTTATTTATTTACTTATTTAGGACACGACAACAGAACAAAAATTCCAATACAGTCGTGTCACGGCGTTACAAAATAGAAACGTACAATTAATATTCAATAAAAGAAAAATACAATATGCTATTACTTAAAAAAAAACAAAGCTCACATTACAAACAAATGAGACATGAGGCATTTATCACCGCAGGATAGCTCTGAATGTTCTCTTAAATAATGGAAGGGTTACCGAAAATAGATCTATATCGCATTCGTTCTAGAAACTGGCACATACAATTCATAATTCATATTCCTAGGGTCCTTAGGTGCCACTCGAACCCCAAAAGATCCCAACAAATATGACGAGTCATATATATTATTAAACATTTTATATGAAAGCAAAATATCACTGAGATCACGCCGTGCACTCAACGATAAAACACCATAGTGTTTGCGGCTCTACAGGTAAGTGAGGTCAGGAATTTTAGATCCAGATAGCGTATAAATCTTTTTTGAACCTTTTCAAGTCTTGTAATCTGGAATGTATATTGGGGTTTCCAGGCTACTGTGCAGTAGCCAAGAATACTATTGACATATGCATAATATAAAGCCAAAATTACTTGCGGGTTCAAAAAGTCACCAGATGCTCTAACAATGAAACCCAGAGACTTGAATGCTGTAGCACAAGTTGTCTCAATGTGTTTATCAAAAGAAAGCTTATTATCATATATCACTCCAAGATCTTTTATCACGAGCACTCTACTAATTGCTTCATTGTCAAATTTATAAGTAAAATTATTATATATAGACCTTCTACTGAATGTTATAACATGACATTTATTTAAGTTCAGTTGTTCAAGCGACAATACTCAAAAAATGTTTATTAAGGTTTTCTTGCAACACTATGGAAACGTCGTCGCTGGAAACTGTGCAAAAATCTTGAGGTCATCAGCATAAAGCAGGAATCGGACGTTATTAAAGCATTTCGAAATATCGTTTATGTATAAGATAAAAAATAGCGGTCCAAGATGACTGCCCTGCACTATCCCTGATGTTAACGGTCTGAAAGTAGAAGTATAGCCAACTACTGAGACAGCCTGATATCTGTTCCGTATGTAGGACTCAACCCATCTCAAAAGTGACCCTTGTACACCGAGTTATTCCAGTTTTAAAAGATATTAAGAGTACTCGACCAAATTTCTTTCAATCGAACGACCAGCAAAAAATCCATGCTGCTGAGGTATATTACGTTTTTGAATTCACTGAAAAAGTACTTATATATTAGTTTTTCAAATAGTTTCGCTGACAAGAGAGAAATAGGCCGGTAGTTTGTAACAGATGTTTTATCGCCAGACTTGAAGATAGGTACAACGTGTGCTCTCTTCCAGACTTCAGGAAATTATCCCCCTCTTAAAGACAGATTAAATATCAGGGTGAGTGGCACCGACAGAGGTCCAGAACATCGCTTAAAAATGAATGCCGTCAGTGCCGCAGCCCTTGTTGATGTTTACGTTATCTAGACATGATCTTACTTGGCTGACATCAAGTTGAATAAACCCCATTGCGCTGCTACAGGAGGCGTCGAAACGGGGGGTGAGGAACGTACAACGCCAGAATGGTCGTCATACACTGACATAAAGTACTCCGAAAAAAGTTCGCAAATCCCGCCTCCATCGCCAGCAGTGGCATCATTATAATGCATTGTATTCGGTACAGCTCCGCCGCCCAGCCTTTTTGAGTGCACGAATCTCCAAAATGCAGAAGCATCAGAAACATTCTCAGGCTGCTCAACGAAAGCACGATAGTCAACACGAGTTAAAAGTTTAGATCTGGCCCGGAGCATCCTGAAGGTGCGAAAATCAACGCGATTTCCGATTTTGGTAATATATAGAGATTCCCATAACCTTCACAAACAAAACAAAAACGATTCCCAATTCCCAATGCCATGGTTCAGCAGATTCTCTTCAATTCTTCTGCTTTCGACATCTCGTCGCGCCGAACCCTAATCAATGCGTCACGCACCCAACAAAACTTAAAGTTGTTTTTTTTGCAAGCATCTCTAGCATCTTTCAGAAGTATCTTTTTCTTGGCTGTCAAGTGTTCATTCACATACAGATTATCAGAAATATGATCTTCAAGCCACGGGAGCGCGAGCCCGCATCACTGGCTGAAGCTACTGCTTGCCTATAAGCACCCAAATAGTTCTCCCTAACACGATAGGCTTAACAATGAGGCCCTTAGTTTTGTTCTTGGCACTCGGGTGCGATGGGACACGGTGTGTGCCTTATCAATAACATAAGCAGTGACATCATACTTTATTGTTTTAGAATTCACATTGACGAGCTCCAAAGTATTTTCGTTGTTTTTTTCTGGTATACCATTAATTTCAACATTCGAGCATCGCGAGTATTGCTGCAAATCCTCGACCTCGCGTCGAAGTAAACCTCCGCTTTGAGCTCCGCGAACTCACTGGAAACAGCGTTCAGGTTCTTTACTCCTTTCTTCAGTGTTTCGATTTCGCCTCCATAAAACTCACAATCCACAATCCCTGCTTGGAAGCGTTTAATGTCTCTTAATTCGTCGAACACCTTATCAAGCCTCTTAATTACTTCGGCATTGAAAGACTCAGCAGCATCCAGCGGAACGCAAGAGGTGTATCTCCACGAGAGTCCCGCGCCACCAATCAAATCTGCGACAGAATCAGGGAGCTTAACGCACCTCAAATGAAAGTGCCGACCGCAAGACCCCGAACAATCCAGTCCGGGCCTGTTCTTTGTAGAATTTTCACCGCATATAACACACTTGCCGTTCGGCATTTTTTTTGTTGGTTTTAAACACACTTTATATATTTATATGTAAATTATTACAAATGAGCCCTTCTGGACTCCCGAGGACCACGAATTATGTTGCCTTGTGTTTGTTGTTGTACACTGTAGATGGTAAAGTTTCAAAAATTAACAAACCTTAATATCACCTGTACTGGGTCGACTTGAAATTTTGTATTGTGGATAAGAAATCTACCAGAGTTACTAAACAATTATTGACATAATCATATCAAATGCTGGTTTTAATTTCCATCCTTATGTCGTTAGCTTGCACCAGGTCTGGGCTCGTTCTCTTGTGTCGTGAAGAATAAAATGTAGCTGATAATTTTTCGTCATTTCATCAATTCTTTTCCAAATTTCAATATCAATTATCTAAAGATATCATTGTATAATTCTATTTCAATACAAAATAAATAAGCTTGAAAAGCTTGTGTGTAGTCTGAATGGCATTTCTGGCTATTTGTTAAGTCTAGTATGTATCTGCTCACATTATTCATTTTAATTTCTTGACTTCTTCTAATTGTTATAAGAAATGTTTTCCTACTTTGTCCCTAAAACTTATAACGATATTGCAAACTAAGCACTTCTTCATAGTTAACTAGCGTATAAAGCTTTATTTATAAACATATACAGAGCTACATCGATTAGATATCTCTTAGAAAAATTGAACATCAACGCGAATTAATGCACACGAAACATATACACTTCAAGCACAAAACTAGTTGCCAAAAGAAAAAAGACCGAATATATAGTATCAAAACTTATTTACCATACAAGCATTTCTGCGAATTTTTTTATACAACCGTACGACCTTGTGAGATATTGCATACCGACCCTTTCCAAATGGAAAAAGAAAAATCTTAACATTAATCCACGCATTTTCTTCAGCGTATAAACTAGACTCAAAAACCCCTCTAGAAACATATCTCTCACATGGATCTCTGTAGCAAATTATTATACAGCGAAACCTAATCCAAAAATTCGCAATTTAACAATTAAGAGCCACTACATAAAATCAACATTCGCTTTTGTACGCCAAGCCACCATACTGTTTCCATTGACAAATCTTTGCACTTGTGAATGTTTTTAATTGCCTACTTGCGAATCGAGATAGAAACTTACTGGGGTGACAAGGGGAGTTTAATAAATGCCCGATAAGAACTAATTCAATGCAATTCTTGCATATAAGGAAAATGACATTGGCTGCGAAGAGAGAAGCCAATTTGACCTCGACAACTATATCAACATAACACAATTATACAGAAGAATGAAATATTAGAAGAAAATAAAAATAATGTATAATTTATGTGACTTTGGGTTATCTTAAATACATTAAAAAATAATTTTTAAAGGCATGAAATTATTTGTTACTTTGAACATAAATATTCTTTTTATGCGTACTTTCCAACCGAATTTTATTTCCTAGTTGTAGTCTCCTAGAGTAACCACTTCTAACAGTAACTTGCTTCCTTAGTTGATCCTTATTTACGTTCTATAATTCCAGTGGGTGCCTCGAGTAATGCTATACACTTCATACTAAGTTCCCTATATAGTTTTCAAGTTGTGGGTAGCAAAAGTCGTTCACCCTCTACATGGATAAAGTTTCCGAGTAGATTATGAGTATGGTTTTGCGTTAAAACTACCTCTTATGTGCAAAATAAATGGGAACTTTAAGTAAACTAATAATTAGTTGCCATTAATATTACACTAAATTTCATATTAAATTTGTTGATTTTTTTGACGAAAATGTCACATCAAAAATAAATATTAAAACGCACATTATTTAAAAAATCATAATTAAAAATTTATCATAAATTTTAATCCCTTTTGTTAAACATATACAGGTAATGTCAAATTTGATGTATTCCGAGTAAATTACGAAACTCTCAATCATAGTACTAAATTATACGTAAAATGTATATACTATCAAGAATGACAACATTACTTACACATTTTAAAAGTCAACGAAAAAGAAAAGATTAAAGAAAATTTTCTCATTTTTAAATAATATTAAAACATTTGAAAAGAAATACTTCTGAAATTGAAGTATGACGTAAGGTGCTTCCTGCGCTTCCCAATTCTGAAACATCCTTCCTGTGCAAAAAACATAATGTTTTCTTATAATTAATATCGAAAACCTGCTGCATCTACATACTTTTCCGAGCTTGCAAATATTTTTAACCAAAACTTTCTACTCTCATCTATCGCCGCTCTCCAAGTTTATTAAATTTTCTCTTGATCCTAAACTAAAAACTATATTACTTTCTAATATATATAGAAGGTTTTCAAAGATAATTAGATATGGCCTAACTTAGTTTGCAACGGTCTGTGAGCGCTGCAAATTGCTATTGATTTAGATACACGTTGTCAGTTTACATCAAAATATACCTTAATTGCACTCCTATATTATAGGTGCAGTTTATTATTTCAATTTAATTTTATTACTTTAATATTTCCCTTCATGGCACGCGATAAATTAACATTACAAGCAAAAGTTAAGCGCATATTAGAAGCCAAGCTTCATAATTCAAAGTTATTGGAAGTTTTAATACAATTACACCAAAAGGCGAATATTGTTTTGCGAATATATCAAAGTTAAAGCCGTCAGTTATATCCACCGTAATAATAGATATATTCGAAATTCGCATTACGTACAGGTTTATACTGGACACACGAAACGTAAAGTTCGTAACGTTTATTACAAGAACATACGTTTTTACGACCAAACTAGAGAATTAAATTAAATTATTCACTGATAGGTGTGTATCCAACTTTAATATTCTTAAGTAAAATAAGCTGTTTCGTTAATTTCATTTGAAAATTAGATATTTCCTGTTCCGATAAATCTCTCCTTTATTTAGAATTCTTCTTTGTACAAAATTCCGACGCTTTTCCTCACAATACAGGGACTGCCCTTTGAACGTTCAAATTTTATTGTTCGTAAACTTATAAAGGAGATTATATATCTTTTGTGAATAAATAACCCCATTGCCGATCGTCAAGCATGATTCCAACACAATAAAAATTCTTTTCCAAAGCCCTGAAAAAAGTTATCTGAGAACATTTCAGGATAAAAAAGGTTTTTAAATGAATTCCGGAATGTAGCAATAAGCGTTTGCATATTTTTTAAACAGAAAGAGGGTAAATGTATTTTACTTTACATCAAGTTAAACACGATTAAAGCTAACATTAAACTCTATTAATTTAGTTAACTTCGTAAATAACTTTAATACGTTATTGGAGATATAAACTTTAAGCCCAAACAAAGATAACTTAGTCCCAAACAAACAAGCTTTATTGCTGCTATAATTCACTTAGAGTTTAAACAATAAAAAATTGAAAGACATAAACAATAATTTCTTAAATTATTGAAGGACTTTAATTATAATTAATAATTAGCCACTTTGAAAAAAATGTGAAGTGGATTTTTGAATTATCTTAGCAATTTACTTGCTTCTCATTATCTTTCACTTTCCCCTTTTATTGCTGGGTAAATTATTAACAAAATAAAATAATGGCAATTATTAGATCATTTGCGGTTTACGAACCTACGACAAAATATTGTAGTTAACCTAAGCAACTAAGACACCATTAGTTAAATTTATGAAAGCTCGTAAATAATTATCTAAATTACTCGATATTTAGTTTATATTAACTTAATATTCGATACATTAATTGCTGATTTCCAGACTGCAAGCCGAATGTAGTGTGTAGTAAGCAATCATCTAAACAGAGAGCTCGTATATATCATCAATTAACCACATTATGAAGACCTCAATTTGTACATTTATACTCACAGTAGCCTTTGTGCATGCCAGGCATTTCGAAATAAATTTTCAACCAGAAGATAACTTATGCAAGTGTATATTAAAGCTAATACCAAAGCTTTGGGGACAGGAATCTCCTTTGATACTCTTACAGGAAGGTATGCAGCTGACATCAGCATCTCCCACTTTAAACGTCCCGTCCATCATTTTAACGTCAGAAAAATATGTGCAATTCAAGGTAAAGTTTTTCGGAAATTACGTAATATTGAGTAATAATATAATGGACCTTAAAACCTCTATAAAAAAATTAACTAAGAATGGTGTATGGCACTGCAGCTTAAGTCCGCGAGGGTACTTTTTAATAGGTACTACTAATGTGACGAATGTTACTGAGGTAAGTAGTTTTTGTATATTATTTCCTTGTTACATATTTCTTTGTTATAAATTTTTTGTCTTATTTTATGATGAATTGCAGTAATCTGTAGCGTTTCAATTAGAGATACTATTAGTCAGACATTTACTTTAACCCTAGTTTACTAAGAGCACAACTATATAGGGAAAACAAGGTGCAAGTGTAAATATTAGAGCTAAGCTTGCAGATTAAAGGATGTATAACTGTATTAATCAACGATTTTTAATGCCTTTTTTATGTCACAGTATTATATATTACAGATCCTCTAACAAGCACGAACTTTTGAACTACAATTAATGTTTACATATGGCAGTTTATTTACCTTTAGATCTTGTTAAAAACATCAAAGACGCCATAAATAGAATTCTTTCTCTAGAAAGAATTTAACCTATCAACGAAAGTTACAGAAAGTTTAATTACATAATTAAGAGTGAAGTTTAATACCTTTGACCCCCTCACGCTTTCTTAGGTTCAATACTGTTCTATTACCCAGCCAATTGCAATTTGAGTCCTCTTCTTGCCGGTTTCTTACTGGATGACCTTAAAAAGTTTTTTTTTTTTTCTTAAATCAGAAAAGTGAACAACATATTTCGTAAGAATAGACACTATTCCTTACAATTCATTTAAAGTACAAAGGGACAGGTAAGACCGATGACTTCTTTTTAACCACCATTATTAAAAACCAAGTAAGTTTATTTCCACCACGTGAAGGACAAACAATTTTATATTTTCACATATTTAAATGAAGCCTACTTATCAAGTACCATTTATTATTATCGTCGAGTTAAAGCACTTCTCGGCATAAATGCTGATCCGTAGTTTCAACATTTATGCCGGAAAATTTACCAACTACTAATTAGAGCGGTTCAGCTCATCCCAACTCCTTGATCCTCTCCTAGGAATTTCCTCACAATGTGGCAGGTTTGCAGCAGTATGGCCGGCTGTCCTACGTTGATGATGGTATTCGGTAATCCTAGCAATTGCATATTCCTCGAAAAATTGTTCGTCATGATCCCTTCTGCGGGCATCACCAAGGGAAGATTGGCACTAAGTGTTCTTAAAATCAAACGCCAGATTCTCGTACTTCAGTACCTTATTATTGTAATCGAGTTATTACATTTCTCAACATAAATGCTGAGCCGTAGTCTTAGCATTGTGTCTTCCGAGGTAAGCAGTATCCGACAACATCGGACATCCTCCCATCACGTGTTCTATGGTCTCGCCTACGATTCCACACTTTCGATATCTGTCCGACACATCCTCCTTTAGGCAGTGCTTCCTGTAATTGTTGGTTGCGATTACTCTGTCCTGGATGGCCATC
>JAUIMW010002223.1:0-11028 GCA_033557785.1 Enochrus cinctus | reverse complement strand
TAATTAATATCAAAATCTTCATCACTAACTTTTAATTTCTTCGCAGAAGCACTAACTCCTTTCGAATCACTCTCAGTGTCATATCAATTCAACGGTCGTCTCGATGACGCATTGCTCCGACGCCGCGTTGGATACGATTTGTTTGTACCTTTCTTGCCCTGATACACAAACGAACTGCGGTAGGGCAATACACCTACTCCTAATCAACAAGACAGTTTTTACGGACTCTTATTTCAAATTAGTACCAATTGAATCCGAGTACATCTTTCAATTCTTCCCTTAATAATAAAATTACCCTCACTGTGGGAAACACTGCTTTAGATAATGACATTAAGGGCGGTAGTGGAAGCAAATCCGTCTTAACCAACCTTGGTTTACCATTCAAGAACATTTGTAGCATATTGGGAAAGAAAGCAGAGCAGGTGTAATCTGTCCGAAGAAAACACAGCTAACCGATCCACCATATGCAACTTATTTCTGTCACCAAAAGGTACACGACAGTGTAAAACCGCACTGCGCAAGACATAATTAATTTTGCGCCATCAGATTTACATCTATTGCGTTTGCTACATTTTCTAAGTTGTAAAAAATTTTAAAATTTTAATGGAAATCTCCACATATTTTGCTCAAAAATCAACTGACTAAGTGTGCACTAGTTCTAATTATAAACATTATCTGATATAACGTAGAAAAAATTAGCAAAAACCTACTTTCTAATTTTAAAGTAAACTAAATTAACAAATATATAATTCTGGCAAAGGAGACGCTGTCATGGGTGTGGTTAACTACGTTCATTGTGGCACCAAAAAAAGGTAAAATTGCTCCCGGCCCCCCTAATAATAAACTTATTTAAAAATTTATATAATTTAATCATTTTTTTATATAAGAATTCTTGTATATGTTGTATTTAAAAATAATTTTTTATCATTAAAAATACATACACAGTCACAAAGAATAATATATTTAACAGAAAATAACTTCTTAGATTCATTGATAAAAGTGAGATATTAACACGAGTGTGTGATTTACCAAAAGAAAACTATGATTCATTTCCAATCCTTCCCGTTTACTTAAGTTATTTATATTTATACAAATTTAATTGTATTCACGTGTAAAATATTTGCTATGTGATCTTTTGAGCAACATCTTTCATCTTTAAATACTAAAGATTTTTGTCTTATTGTTACTTCTTGGATAAAATAATTTACGAGCAATTTTTTCGTAATAAAGATAACTTTACTGCTTTGATGAGAAATAAAAATCGAACAGTAAAGCCTCTTAGATAGCTCCAATCAACAAACTGTTTAATTAAGAGTTGTGCGAGCAGCAGAGGATAGATGCAATGTTCCCTGAAGCAGAAAACATGTTACATCAACTCTATTAAATCTTTAATTTGGTAATTGAACCCCACTAATGATTATCCACAGCACACTGTCGACTAATTACCAAAAATGTATTCCAAGATAATCATTTAAATAATAATAATAAAACCTTTTTGTTATAGTCATGTTGATGGAGTGACTTCTACTTATATTTAAAATTTAACATTCAATTAGTATAATTTAATGAAATAAAGATACTGCCGCATATACACATCTTTAAAGTCAACTAAATACTTTAAGTATTAAACTAATTGCTGGTTCATTACTCTTAAAATACCTTTATTGTACACAATGAGTCACAGGATTACCGCAACAGGATTAAATTTTTATAAGGAATAAATTAATAGTATCAAGTTGCTCCCGGTATTTGCGTTTGGATTTCTCCAGGTATTTACTCTTGGTTTGCATTTTGCACCTTATATTTATCAAGTGGATATCGTGCTGTAGTGTTTGCTGCGTTGGAATTTATAAGGCAAAATGGGGTTAAGTTTAAGGGCGAATATGCTATAGAACGCGTGCATAACTTATGCGCGATGTGGATGTACTTCATACATAGTATTTGTCGCCTGTTTCCTTTGGCAGTGTATTTATTTTTTTAATGAAAGATTAAACACAAAACCAAAAAAAAAGCTGACCCTAACTTCGTTTTTTCTTTTTTAAGGCAAGTGAAAACGAAACGGAAATTAATATTGTATGTATATTAACTTAATACAGCTGAAACTCTGCATGTCTGTTTAAATAGCTGCTACTTGGTTTATTAAGAGAAAATAAAACACAGAATTAAAGATGTTATCTGTAATCCTAGCTCCAGTCTTTTTGTGATAATGTTACAGGAGCTATTTACGCTTCTTACGCCCGTCTGGATACCTTAATATATAGAACTATTCGTGAGCTTGTATTACATTTCAGGCAACAAGTGTACTTCCAAGAGGAACAGTAGTACTTTGTAAGCACACTTGATACTAAGATTCAGAGTAGAAACTGTACTTAGACCGCCTTTTACTGCCTGTTCTTTGAGATATGTCGGATTGTATACAGATGTTAGAGATGTAGAATGTTTGTAGTTTGTCTCTTCTCTGTTTGTTCATTTTCTAGACTATGGGTGCCTCAGAATCACTCATTTAGTGCGACGGCTGGCAAGGATTTCACATATAATACAAATGTTTGTGGTTGCGTTTGAATTAAATGTCAAGGAATTTACGTTTTGGAAAATCGTTTCCTTGTATTAAAGAGAGGACTTGAGGTGGTAACAGGTTTCCCTGTTTTCTCCTCTTATTTCAATTAACTAATTAGTTGTAGGACGTGGATTTGCTACTTAGTGTCGATTACTCGAGTAAATATTTTATTTATTACTTTTAATCTGATTGCATTCAGATACTAAAAATATATGAATTGGCAAATCGAACAGTAATAATAGTAAAAATAGTTTTTAGGTGAAAATGTCTAACCGTTCAGAGGTAACTGTGTAATTAAGAGTTCAGTTCCCTCTTTGGACCGCAAAATTCATTTGCGTAAAAGCCATTTGGAAATTTACGAAAATTGCTGTCTCTAATAGAAAATTTAGTGGCGTATGTGTATTTCTGGTTGGTATGTAAATTCATATAATTTCTTTTCGTATTCCGGGCTCCCCCTGATATTCGTACACATGTGCATAGCGGCGTTAATCTTTTATGAGTGTAGCGTGTTGGTTTTGTTTTTGTCATTTCCGAAAATCAATCTGACAAACATTTGGGTGTTTCTGTTTTGAATACATGAGCGTTAAATTATTCGTTGAATTGGGAAAACTGTTTTTAAAACAGATTTTGTTTGGATTGAAATCTGGAGGGTTGAGCGTTTTCAAGAACCATATTTTACTTTTTTTGTTTTTAAATGGCATTACTGAAATTATAAGCATCATGAATTTTGTGCCATAAATTTATCAAGCCTGTTAACTAAGGAAGACAACGAATTTGGAAGACAAATTGTTCTATTTTCTGAGTATTATGCCAGGAGAATTTAGGTATAGGAAGTTGAATTTAAATTATCCTAAATATATTGACGCATATCAAAAGGGCGAAGCAATAAACGTTTTTAACCGAGCATAAATTGGATCCGGAGATAAACGTTCACAATACAGAACATATCAGAAAACGCCAAACATTGGAACAATCTATTACCAAACCGGCAATAATTTATAAGATGGATTAACCGACCGATCGCTTTATTCAGTACAATATGGAGTGTATCAATGAGAATTGACCCTCGTCGACCAACAATGTGAATTTTGGCTAAACTGGGTTAACTATCTGAATCTGAAAGGTCTAATTTGGCTAATCAAGTGCCCTCTGTTCCGACACACGGATCAATAACAACTACAGCTCACCAGCGGTACCCCGACTAACTGCTGAGACAACTTTTGTTTAATTTATAAAGTTGGCAGAATTTTCTACCCTATTTTCATACGTATGCTCATGTTTAATTAGAGAAGTTGGCTAGGAAAAAGCCCCGCTCGTTTTTTAATGCCGTCCAGTCGAAGAAAGTTCTTGGACAAAACAAAATAGTGTTTAATTTAGAATCTCGTTTTTCACTGCTCTGTTTTCTGTTTAAATTTATATTAATTTATTTTCAAGTAGACAAAGGATACATGTTTTATTTATTTATCTAGATTGCTGTTACTGCCCGGGACACAATGAAATGTTTAGTACAAAACAAATTTGTTTAGAGCTGAAAAACAAGTTGAAATTATTTACATAATTCACTGAAAACAGAATAAAGACGTTATTTTATTATTGTACGGTGGTTGTTATGGTAAGTTAAAAAGTATGTGGTCTTTTAAATTAATTTAATAATGTATTGTAGAAGAGACATTGCCGTCAATAATTTTGCGAAATTAATATTGCTAAAATGTTACGAATTATTATTATAAAATAACATTTAATTTAATTGATTTTATATAATAGCCTTTATAAAATTACCTTATACGATATTAATTATAAGCTGATTGCTTCACATTAAATCCTATGGTTCGGAGCATGTTATATGTAAAGAGAGATTATCATAAAATTAATTTCAATATAGTTCGGGTTTTATGTGGCGCACATAGCCCGATTAGATTTAAGTAATGTGTATATTTTTATGTATCAAGATAAGGGAAATCGACTCGAGTGTATTTTTATTTCGCGATAAAAGCTTTCGCTACCTTTGCCTGCATGCAAGATGTCACTTGATATATGAGAGCGCATTACAATTTATAGTATTTTAAGTATGTAATTTTTTTTCAGAGTCACAGGAAAAATTATTTCTATTTTTTAAAATAAATTTATTCGTTAAGTGCCCATTAAAAGACTCGCAAGGCAAGAGCTCTGCAACAGTATCACTATTACCATTCAAAGGGTATTTTCCCAATTTAACCACTCTTACGTTAATATGGTGCTTCTACTGCATCCTTTCCATTCAAGTTAATGGAAAAACCAAGATGCTTGTGATTTTCTGAATACCTTTTGTGCGCGTTCACTATACTATTATTTAAAATAATAATGAAACAATTGATTTTAGCCGCTACGCATTCGACTATAATTGTGTGCAAATGAACTATCATTAATTTTAAATAATTTTTAACTCTAATGTAGCACATTTTTCATTTCCTGTGTACCTGCTTGTAAGTCTGTAAATGTAGTGCTCGTCTTAAAATTGATGGCATAAACTTCAATTATAAGATCACTTTGTTAAAATAACACTAACTCAAACCTGTTTGGATGTCCTCAAAACTAATATACACAATGCTATTGTAATATCAATTATGCAAAAAATGTAATACTCCCACGTTAACGATGTAATTAGTGACATAACAAAAGAAAAGTGTCATTAATTAATTATGAAAGGCTTTCACTTTCTTTTACATTCAAGCGCACACAGTTAATTAAAATGTGTGTTGACATGTACACGGTCGTAATTAAACGCTGCTGCTTCCTTTTTATTGGATGCACTGTATATATATTTTAAGTATAAATTAATTTGTTTCTCGATTGTGTAGCACAGTTTCTGTAATTAAATTATGATACCTTACATTTCCAATTTTAAGTCGACTCCCATTTGGTACGGTTAATTATGTTTTCGTTCCCAGTTTCTCGATAAAATTTAAATTCATTTCGCTTGGACGAATAAAGCGAACCTGAATGAATTAAAAAATTAATTACAAATATTGCGGAACTCTTTCTCCAATAATTTTTGTAAGAAATATATAATATTGATTTTTGTTACCTTAAAAATATAAATCTTGTTAATTTTACAAAATTGGAACCCGAAATGAGGCGGAACATTACGGCCCAGATAAGATTAATAAAGTGTATTTTTTTGGGTAAAATTTTGTGGAAAAAAAACATGAATATTAATTAGAGAATTCCAGAAGCAAAAGACCTTTTATAAAACGGAATTTATTAGACTATAAAGTTTGATAAAAACGTCTCCATTCATTACCAAGGGCAGGGTGCCTTGGATGATATCTTGAGTTGATATAAAATATTTAGGCATTTAAACTCTACCTTGTAAAATAAATTGCTCAGTTCCTCGCCAAAAAAATTCGCCCTAATACGATTAATAAACACTGTAATATGAAATATCTCATGAAATATATTGTATGTACATTCGCGACGCTAGTGGAGAAGGAAACGAGGACTATAAATCATGATAAAATTAAAACAAAATAAAAAAGTTAAAGCCATTTTACAAGAAAAATCATTCTGTAAAGCGGTGATAAATTCACAACACGTGACAGCTCGTAATTTCACGCTACTTTTTTGTATGTGTATACCTCCACCCTTTGACCTGCACGGATACTATATTTTCAAAGTTTCCCCGGCTAGAAAATGTTTTCGTAAATCCTGGTGCTCAATTTCAATAAATATCTATTTTCAAAGGATTAATGTCCTTTTGTTGTTACATACAACTGTATGTTATAGTTTATATTTCTATCTATTATTGAATGTACTAACTGTAGAAGCCTTGATTCAAGGAGTAGAATAAACCTTCTGAAAACAATGATTTCATTAAATAGTATTTTCATTTTTATTCATTAAACCCGTTGAATACTGAGCTCGTCCGTATAATCAAGTGAATGATGGTGGAGATATATTACCATATACATATTACTCAAAATAATCGATTTTATAGTTCTCGGACATTAAGTCCCACATCTCACCAAATACACATCACTTTTTTTTGGTGAAGACTAATCTTTGGCGATGACTGAGGAGCACATCTTTTTTAGGCCAGGATCTACTTTGATAAAAATGAAACTGAAACAAACAAGGAAAATTTTGTCAACTTAGACAAGAAGCTTTTGATATAAATGTCGAACCCAGAGAAAAAAAGAGCTTCCCAAGAAACACTCATAATAGATGTGTTACAGTTAAATTTAAGCTGGCTGTTAATTGTACTTAGATATATCTTTAAAAATCTCTATTATCTAGTTAAAGAAAAATAAAGGATATTTCAAAAAGTAAATTTTGTGATGCACTTAATACTTTTGTTTCAGGTAACCACAAAGCTTTGTGTTTGAGAGAGGAAAAAAGAAAAGTCGTATCTAGGTACTTGGTATGTACATCCTAAGTAACAAGGAAGTTGTTAAAAACGATATTGACCCAGAATCCGACCAGAGATGTATTTGGTAGAATAATAAGGCACTACATCTTTTATTTAAGTGAAATAAATTCGAGGTAGATCCTAACCTAAACACAGGTCCATTTATCTAATCCCGAAGCGGTGTTAGCCGGTAAAAATCATAGCGTTACTGGCAGGATAACGGCGAGCGGAGTTCGAATTTTATGTGGACGAACGATAGTGATTACGTCTTTGACTTACAAATGTCGAGGTCTTGAGGTTTTATAGCGCGTTACGGAAACCTGAGATGATTGCCGCAGTTCTCTCGTGGGGCAACACGTAAAACGCCGCTATAAAATGGCATTTCTATAACAAACAACTGCTGCTGGGGTGTTCTCACATTGAACAATACCCTGGAAATGTCGCCATTTTTATTATATTGATGTGCTTACAATGTTGCTTCGAATTTATATCGATGTTCTTCTGCGGATAAAGCAGAATTTAAAACTCCAATTTTAACCGCCTAGACTACTAGAACATTGTTATGCATTGAAGAAAATATGTTCTATTTTTTTTTTAAATTTGAGGTCAGAAAGGGCACGTCAAGGTGTTCTTGTCCCATTAAAGTAACTAGGAGAACTAAGGATCTTCTCATGTATCCACCAAATTAGAAAATGAAATAATCAGAGTTGGAATACATCTAATGAAATTGCAGATGGGTTAACTCTGTTCTGGCATCGGTTTGTAAGTCCGCTAATTCGGCGCAAGTTTTGACCGCAACAGTGGATTTGCGGCGGCATTACCTCAACTTGGGCGCAGTTTAGCCGAATCGTCCTGTCCTACGACGCCATTTTAATAATCTAGAGCATGTTCCATTACAATTAACCAAGATTTTCCTACCGTCATCAGATTACTTTAAATTTAATTTGCGCGTTAACATTACGTTAACGAGACGGTGGCTTTATTCAGACAATTAATTGTGCCGTATGAAATTCCCGAGTAATTACACCTTTATTTTCACATATGTGTTTTAATGTGTTTATTCATAAAACACTAATTAAATTAAGTAATATATATTATTTGTTTCCAGTAGAAAGTTTTATTTTGAATTCATACCTTCCGGAAATCATCGCTGCTCGAAGAGAGTTAAAAATTCCCATACATCAAAAAGCTTTCAACATCTAATTAAAAAAAATTGAAAAATAATACTAAAGGTGTAAAGCGCACAAAGTAAGTCCCCGAATAAATTATAAAACGCGGTAAACTACCCCAGTGCATTTTTGCAATTCCATTACCCGGAGGGAGTACCTTTTTTCAGCGGAGTTTATATTTTACTGCCGATGTCATCGCCAGGATCTGTGCCCAGTGTGTCGCGTTGTCCGGAGGCGTTATTTTAATAATGTACTGTATGTCCCATTACAATTAAACGGGAAATTCTCCCGTCGTTATCGGATTACGCTTTTTCATGCAACTTTTAATTTCGTTCCGTTGCTTTTATTTAATTTGAATCTATAATTCCCATCTGAAATATAAGAGTCGGTCTCGTGCAACACCCGCTGCGGGTACGTAAAAAATCGGGCTTCGTAAATCAAAGCTCTGGCCTGTGTAATGTATATTTAATATTGCCCGTAGTATTAATTAAAAAAAGGGAAAACGATTTTTTTTTCGTGGTTTTCCTAAGCGCGTATAAGTGCGTGTAGTAAATATTCGAGTGCGTTTTATATGTAATGCCTTAGGCTACATGGCATATTGTTTTCGGGATTCCGAGTACACACACTGTGCAATAGGGGATCTCTCCATGTAATAATGTTCCCTTTTTGACTTTTGGTGGTAAATAAGGGAGAATTAGAGCGTAAGAATATTATTTCAGAGAAAAATACCCCTAAAATATGTTCTGTTGTTTTTTTTTTTTAGTAATTACCAGCAATTAACACGATTGTGTAGGGACCAGAATAAATTACATTTTTATTTTTAAAATTGTCTCTTTACTGCTATTCGTTTTAAAAAGAACAGTCAGGGTATTGCACTGCATTGCTTATTTAATTTTTGTAAAATAATTTCCTCTATTCACAATACTTCTTCTCTGAAGGCCGCAGGTTCTTTATAGATCCAACGTTTTTTGTGTTAAAAAATACAGGTTCCACAATTCCATTCGATTTAAATTGGTCATTTTCTTCTCTACGTATCTGTACTGCCTGTACTGGTATGATCATACTTCTTGGTATCGGTATGGGTCCCGTCTGTTTTTTTTTTCAGGGAGTCAATAGGTTTCTATGTTTTCGGCATTGTTTTCGCTCGGATGAAGAGCCTTCTGGTAGCCGCCCTGAAATTTGCGAATCCCTCATTCCACCACATATACGTAATTAGTCCTTCGTTTGTGTTATAGTTTGCTTAGTTGTAGTGTTTGTAATATCCCCCTATTTTGAATCTGTCATCAACATCTCAAGCTTTCATAGTACATATAATATCTGCGTTTATTATTTCAATTAATAATAGAAATTTATCAAAATAAAAATTTTAATTGATGCTACGAATATTCATCTATAAAATACCGACTTTGCTTTCAACTGACGCAAGTCTCTCCAACACCTGCTCGACATTTTCGGCTGCAAATGTTTATGCAGCCTTCTCCGTGTTGTTTATAGAGACGATGAGCATCCATTTATTAGAATAAATGAATATACGAATATGAAGAGAACAATTCCGTAATGTGGCATTATGTTCATGATTGTGTGAAATATTGAAAAGTATATTTTTTGTATATAACTACGTTAACATATTTAGAATAGCTTAATTTAAATTTGATTAAATTATTTCTACATATTGTTGTTATTTTTTGTTTCAACTATCTAACCTTGCCTAGTAGTATATTTGAATAAATTATTTGAGAATATTAAACAGGAAAACGAAGGGTTTTGAAAGTGCACTGCATCTCTGCTATTGTTTGTGTATTTTTATATGAATAATATATAACTACTGTTGTTATACAACAGAATATATCGCATATATGTTGTGTTTAGTAATGGTTGGAAAATGTATTTGTGAATTTCATAAGACTAGATTATTTGCGTTTGTACAAGTAGAATTGTATTAAGAGATTAATTAAATATCAAGGTAAATTAAGTCAAAACATCTGTCAGTATACATTTCAGTCGTCTCAATGGTTAATATTGTAAATTAAAATTGGAGTGAATAAAAAAATTTAGCTATTATGACTCGTCAATAATTTCGTTTTCCACGAGAGTGCATTCGATCCCTGTTGTTTGTTTACCTAAAGTTTGTTTTTTGGTCGAAACTGTAAAGTATCTAATGCAGTTTCATTTATCTGTAGTATTTATTTCATATACTATGCTACTTTTGTTATTATGATATTATATGAATTAATCTGTGCAAATTGCAGATAAGAGAAATTGAATTGATTTCATTTATATTTATATGAAAGGCAAAGATGCCACAGAGCAGCGCGCGCGCCTACGAGATACAAGCCAGGAACACCGTCCGTCCGCATGCCCAAATAAAAAATAAATGTAATACAATAAATAAATACATCAGATATATTAAAATAAAAATTTCAACGAAATTCTAATCGTAAGACGAGAATTACCTCGACCGCAGCAATTTATCTTTAAGTTGAGTTCACAGCTATGCGTTGGTACTTTATACGTTGAAGAGCTTTTCATGCGTTGGGTTGGTCCGTTGGTACGTTAGCGGACGAACTGGCTAATGGGAGACGCGCTCGTTTATGCGTTGCTGCAATTACATTAGCACCGTTGGTGAGTTACGTTTCGACGGAAGTATTCAACAATGAAGGACACGTCCGTTCCGTTTCATAAAATTTTGAGCAGTTCAGTGTACTGGTTTTTGGTGTTTTATGTCACTTGATTAGCTGTTTGTCACTTGGTAATTCGAAGTTATGTATTTGAGTTTATTCATAATATACTAAATTATATAGCAGTGGTTTCCAAACTGTGAGGCGCGCCCCCCTAGGGGGTGCGAGATTGTTTCAAGGGGGGCGCGCAACATAAACATATAATTGAGGTTTACACATTCTCCATTCACATCACAGTAC
>JAUIMW010002222.1:0-11030 GCA_033557785.1 Enochrus cinctus | reverse complement strand
ATGTCTATCTTTATTCACCAACAGTTTTGCTATAATGCCTCTGTGTTTTAAGCAGATTTTATTCATTATCTTGATCTTTTGACTCTTATGTTACACATAAGATTGTTCTCTTTGAGCGTTTGTGAATTACAATACCTCTCGCGTATCAAGCGTATGAATTTCATTTGTAATTCAAGTAGAATATGATTCCATTTTTCATATCCTACATACTTCTTGTTTTTAGTATTTTTTCATTATTAAAAATCAATGTAAACATCAAGATTTTGATTTACAATAAAAATAAAATTGTTTCCTGAATTAGTACTCAGTACTTTTTTGCTCAACATCCATAACTTTCTGTATTTTAATTATTAATTTTTTAAATTTAAATAAATAAAAAATGTGAGATTCAAATATAAATTAAAAGAACTTTAATAAAAATGTATCTGTTAGACATTCTAAGACTTAAAACACTAAATATATTTGGTGTATTAGAGTGCTTTTATTTAGTATTGTATTAAGATTAAAATGGTACATTTTTATTTCCACAACTAACCGAGTAGAATAAACTATTTTGAATAATTTTATTATGATAAATTATAGATAAAAAAAATGAGCAAGTGAATTTACTGAAACTTGGAAGAACCAGACATACTAAGAAGCAAAGTTGAAACATCCTTGAAGAAGTTTAAGCAACATTTCTTCTATTATACTTCTTACGACTTTCCAATCCAATCGATCAAGTCCGTAGGCAATCTTCGACAATTCCAACTTGATCAGACCCTGGTCTTCAGCCTTCGTCCCCAATTTATGAAGAGTTTCTCAAAGACTCTTATAAGTGTTATGGAAATATCTCTCCTTCGTCACCAAATAGTATAACTGTTGTTTGCCACTCCTGATGGTTAATACCTGGTTAAGCCTGAATTTGTTCAAACCTTCAACAGCTATGCCATGAAGAAATTTCCTGCCACTTGATGCCTTCATCATAAAGTCCTGAAACCCTTGAATGATGGAAAACTTAAGCACTTGAAATCTTTATGATTTCCGTTATAATGAGCCAAACGATTTCTGTCAACTATTTTTGGCTGAAATCTTGGTGATGATGCTGGAGACCTTAAGCTTCAGTATTTGAATTCATGTGCACAGTAGTTCTGGTTACCTTAAACGCTTACTGATTCATCTTATTTCCATGGTGCATTGATAACACTCTTCTTTGATAGATCCCTCTCCTTGCCATCTAATTTACTTACGACTTCTTTCATCCGCACTTCATTCAACAAATTCAGATAAATGAAGAGTATTGCCTAAATTTTTAAATTTTTTAAATTAGAAGTGCGTTAATAGAATGTCCTATAGGTGCACTGTCTTCTATGTATTTCTAATTTACCTAAAATTATTGATAGTACTCTTAATTTATCCAAATTAAACCAACGAATACGTACAATGTAGTTTGCCAAATACCTGGAAGACATTCCATGTCCCCCAGACCTTCTGGTGGTTCTTTTTTATGATGTTTCACACTATTTTTGATTAGAGGAATGTTTATTGATTTTTAACTTCAATAAATAAAAATACCGGGAAGTTTGAGGGACATGGAATGTCCTCCAGATGCATTGTCTTCTACATATATTATTTACTGTACTGCCGAATACTGGGAGGACATTCCATGTCCCTCAGATCCCCTGATGGTTTTTTTATGTTATTTTATACTCTATTTGACTAGATAAATGTTTATTGACTTTTCAATAAAAAGAAGAACACCAGGGGGTCTGGCGGACATAGAATATCCTCCAAATGTACGTTCCTTAAATTGTTGATAGTAAATTACGTAAATTAAACCAACGAATATTAAAAACGTAATTTGCCGAGCACCTGGAGGACATTTCATGTCCCCCAGAGCTCTTGGTGTTTCTTTTTTATGTTATTTTATATTGTATTTGATTAGAGGGATGTTTATTGATTTTTAACTTTAATAAAAAAAAGAAGACCAGGGGGTTTGGGAGGCATGGAATGTCCTCCAGGTACTCGGTAAACTACGTTTTTCATATTCTTTGGTTTCCCTTAAACAAATGCAAGATGTTATCAAGATTTTTATTGGAATATAAAGAAAAGTAACTTAAAAAAGAGCCACTTGGAGATTGGGGTCTTCTACGTACTTCTAATTTATATTTAAAAATCTTGGTAACTCTTCATTTATCTTAATTTAACGAACCTACAAGAAGAACGTGGACAACCAAATACCTGGAGGACGTTCCATGTCCATGGTGGTTCATCTTTTATGAAAAAGAATCATTGAGCCTGAGGGATATGGAATGTTCTCCAGGCATACTGCCTTCTAAATTATATTTAAAAATCTTGATAACTCTCTTCATTTATCTCAATTTAACCAACCAACAAGAAGAACGTAGACAGCCAAGTACCTTTACCAAATGTGTGTAATTTTGGGATAGTACAAATAAATTTATAATGTATAATAAATCAAAATTTATTGTTTAAATCTACATTCAAAGAAAAACAAAAGTAAAAAAACTGTGATATAAAAGTATCCAATAAACTTCTACTTTAGGATTGGCTGAATTATATGGTTTACGTTAAAATAATTTCATTATATGGTCAAGTCTATAAAATACATTAACATCGTAAAGCTGGAGCTACTGTATATGTAATTTATTATTTACAATATGAAAGAAGTTCACCAGGGGATCTGAAGGATATGGAATCTCCTTTAGGTACCTTGTTATCAATTCTACCAACAGTTGATTACCAATTACTATCATCAAATGATTAAACTTAAAGTTAAGTATTAAAGATATATTTAAATATTAAACGTCGATGGAATTACATTTGAAGGACATGTCCTCCAGACTTCTTTCATGTTATTTTTATTCAACTTAAAAAAAAAGAAGTTTACTGATTTTTTCAAATAAAAGAAAGATCATCAAGAGGTCCATGTCCTCAAGGTGTAATGTCATCAACGTACTTATGATTGATATTTATGATTTTGATGGTGTCTGGGGGTCCTCCATAGGGAGTTTGAAGGACATGTAATATTCTTCAGGTAGTGTGCCATCTACATTAATCTTATTGATAAATTTAACAGAGACATGTGAGTGTTACCATGAAAACTTTAATTGTCAATAAAAATATGTATTTGGTTTGTCTCTTAGAGAACATTTCATGTCCATTTAAATAAGTGCCAGACTCCAGAACCTTTGGTGGTCCTTCTTTTATGGGGTCTGGAGGGTATGGGGGGTGTGAAATATCCTCTAGAATTGACAATTAAATTGGCACAATACCTGGAAGACATTCCAGGTTTTCTCGACTCCCTGACAATTCTTTTTTTCCTTATGTTTGTCAACATAGAAAGACTCGAAGCAAAGACCACCATGAAGAAGATTTCCAACCTATACCGTAGCTTGGGAAAGCAAACAAACAGGAGAATATTTCTTTTTAATTGCAAACACATGAAATATTTTGTAAAATAAAAAACAACAATATTGAAAAAATAAAATCACTCAAAATGAAAACCACCACAAAGATCAACTCAGCCCACAGACACCTGGATTGAAAATCTAACGAATACCGATGAAACCATCATGCACAAGGTTAATATAAACACTGCAAATACAATAAGAACAAAAATATCAAAGGCAATCACATCTTTTATGCCTAGATTAAATTACACCATCCAAGCTAAAAAATTATCCTAAAACCCTACAAAAGTAACAAACTTCGAAAATAGAATGAAAGGACATAAGTATTCAAAATTTGCTTCAACAGCTTTAAATAAACACGTCAACAGCAGCGGATATAATTTCAACTACAATGAAGCAGTAATATTGAATAAAGAATACAATAATCGAAAAAGAGAAATATTGGAGATGTTTGATTGCTCATCAAGTACTTTTTTGAGACGGTACACAGAAAATAAAGCTTCAAGTTTCTCGCGTCAATTTGTCTTTTTAGATAAAACCTGGATATATTCAAAGGGCATTAGCTTGATGAAAAATTAAATAATTTAATGCCTTACTTCCATCTTGAGTTTGCTCTCACTTGCGTAGTAATTTTACATAATATATATAAATTCACTTCACTTATTATTATGAACAATGCTCCGTATCATAGCGTTATTAAAAATATAGCTCCAACTTTATCACCTACCAAAGCTCAGTTGATAGATTGACTGGAAGCAAATAACATTGAGTATGATCAACCAATGACAATACTAGAACTGATACTGCTTGTTAAAGAACTGATACTGCTTGTTAAAAATAATAAAAAAGAAAATATCTATGAAATAGACGAACTATTGAGAAAAAATGGTCATGAAGTACTAAGACTTCCACCACACTATTGCCAGACACACCGAAACATTGATTGATCAGTGGTAGCAGAGAGAAATATTAATTATTAATTCTACTTATATTGAGCCATTGATAATTAATGTTGGAGATGAATCGAGCTCTGATTCAGAAACAGATTAAACTTTTAGCTTTGTTTCTTATGTGATTCAATTATTTATCATTTCGTGCAAATCTACTCTTTTGATACAATTAATTTCAAATTTATGTGGTGAATTGAACTGCAAATGCTTATTTTCTCTCTTTGGAGAATAATTTTATCACATTTGAAACCATTATTTTTCTATTCTTTAAATTGGATTGCTTAGTACAAAGTAGATTTTTTTATATTAAAAAAAACATACATTTATTTTATCAGGTAGAACATCTAATAAACAATCTTGTTTTTAAAACGGAAGTTATTACATTTACTAATAATTTTACATTTTCTGCCTCTGTAGATTTATAAGCTCCTGTAATATATATGATAAATTATTTTTACCAACATTAATCATAAGATCTAAATATTCTAATTAATATTATTATTATACATATTATATAATTTATTGATATATAAAAGTATCTTAAAATATATTTGAGTATGCTCGCAGTTTCGCTGCTCGCTGATTCGGGCAAACAATCAATTTATTGATAGTTGCTTCGCTTATAATAAAAGTTACTTAAAATATAGCTTCGATAAACAAATCAGTAAATTAAAGAATTTTATTTATTTAGTTTAGAAAAAAAATCTGTTAAAATTGCAGGAGATACTTAAAATATAAGTAGATCAAATGTAGCTGCGTATGCACGCAACTTCGCTGTTCGCCGGTTTGGGCAAGCTATTTCGCTTGGAATAAAAATGTCTTAATATATAACAGCAGCTGCTAGTAGATTTGGAAAAGCCCTCGCATTTCAGTTTATCGATAGCTTTGCTGCTCGCCGACTCGAGCAAGCCCTCGCATTTTAATTTATTGGCAGCTGCTTCGCTTGATATTAAAGTGTCTCAATATATAACTGCGTATGTTTGCAGCTTTGCTGCTAGCAGACTCGGAAAAGCCTTCTCATTTCAGTTTATTGATAGTTATTTCGCTTGGTATAAAAGTATCTTAAAACATAGCTGTATATACTTGCAACTTCGTTGCTCGCTGACTCGGGCAAGCCTTTGTATTTTAATTTATTGGTAGCTGCTTCGCATGGTATAAAAGTATCTTAATATAACTGCATAAGTTTGCAGCTCTGCTGTTAGCAGACTCGGGCGAGCCCTCGCATTTCAATTTATTGATAGCTGCTTCGCTTTGCATTAGAGTATCTTAAAATATAGCTCTATATGCTCGCAGCTTCGTTGTTCGCCGACTCGGACAAGCCCTTGTATTTTAATTTATTGGCAGCTGCTTCGTTTGATATAAAAGTGTCTTAATATATAACTGTGTATGCTCGCAGCTTTGTTATTAGCAGACTCGGGAAAGTCTTCGCATTTCAGTTTATTAATAGCTGCTTCGCTTGGTATAAAATTGTCTTAAAACATAGCTGTGTATACTCGCAACCTGGCATTTTAATTTATTGGCAGCTACTTCGTTTGGTATAAAAGTGTTAATACACCCTATGATCAGAAAGTACCGGGAATTTTTTATTTAAACGTACCGTGCATGCAGGAACCGATTTTTTTTTTTCTTATGTTGATACTTGACCTTAAGACGCACATCTGTCAGGTTTTAGTGACATCCGATCATTAGTGTCTGCCTGGCGTTTGTTTAGTTGTTAAGTCAACTTTTTTCAATTTGTGGCATTTTACCATGGATAATTTTGTTGAGAGTTTGTTTGAAATTTTGTGTTGCGAATGAAACTTCGTGAGCCGATGCACTGTTATATGTTGCAAAAAGCATTTCTCGAATCTGCTCTATCAAAAACAAGAACATACGAGTGGTGTAAAGACTTTAAAAGTGGTCATTCTGGACATCCATCGACGTCGAACACCGATGAAAATGCGATGAAAGTGAAAGAAATGGTGCTTGAAAATCGTCATCGAGGTTTGAGAGTTGATTGAGGAGATCAAAGAGAATGTGACGAGGGAACTAAAGGTCATCTCTTCGTCGGCCTACCAGGGATGCATGGAGGACTGGGTCAAGCGTTGGCGCATGTGTGTTGCTTCATATGGATCATATTTTGAAGGAGATAAAATAAATTTGCCTGAATTTTGTTTTATTTAAAAATTTTCGGTACTTTCTGATCATAGGCAGCTTTGCTACTAGTAGACTCGGGAAAGTCCTCGCATTTCAGTTTATTAATAGCTGCTTCGCTTGGTATAAATAACTGTCTTAAAATATAAGCTCGCTGCTCGCTGACTTTTTTTTGAAAATCAGCCATATTTACATCGTCATAGTTAACTTCAAAATCAACTCTAGATTGGTAAGAATTTACTTAGACCAAATTACTTATTATAAATTAAATTTAATAAGAAATCCCAATTTTATTATTTAAATTTATTGATAACTACTTCAATTGGCACAAAGGTGTATTTAAATCTTTATTTTCAAAATGTTGTTTGTCTTGGTAACTGAAGTTTGGCCTTTATCTGCAGATGGAGTTGCTACAGTACAGGGGACCAATATTATTTGTAAATTACCTCTCTCAAACATTTTTCGAAGCTACGTAAATGTCTGAGTTTGATATTGACCTTTCAGTGTTTGATGTACTCTAAACTTGTAAACATTAAGTATTTAAAGTTAATGTACTTTGTTAGTACAATTTAATCAAAGCGTTGCAATACGAGAAAATAAACCGGTAAGGGTATGGAATATCCTCCAAGTACTTCCTTCATTTTTTTTCTTTGTTTGTTAAATTCAGATAAAAGAAAAGTGTGGTCTAGATTTTCAAATATAAATTAGAAGTAAGCTGAGAGTAATGCACCTGGAGAACATTCCATGTCCCCCAGACCTTTTGGTAGTTGAAATTCATAAGTGATAATAGAATTAGAAACAATACAAAAAAGAACCATCAACTTATCTGGGGTATATGGAATATTCTCCAGGTATTTGGTTATCAATGTCCTTCTTATTTGATGGTTGATCTTAAGCAAATAAAGAGTGTTATCAAGATGAAAAGATTAAGATTCTTAAATGTTCTCGAGGAATCACACCAAATATATATTTTTTTAACATTTGAATTTTATGGTAGCACATGTCCCTGTCGAACCTATTAATTAGATGAATGAAGATAGCATAGTATTTCTTCTTCCAATCAATAAAAAGCACGTTGATGACCGAATACCTGGAGGATATATGTATTTAGTGTGGCTCCTGGAGGACATTCCATGTTTAACAACCCTCTTTAAATTCTGTTTTTGTGTTGTTTCTGATTTTATCATCATTTAAGAATGTTAATTGTTTTTTAAAGCAACTATCTAATGTTGAAATAAATTTTAACTGCACTTAATGTACATTTAATTCATACTTAAAAATGTTGGCAAAACTCTCTATTTACCCGAGTTTATTTAATCAATAAGAAGAATAAAATAAGTGGAGTACCTGGAGGACATTCCATGTCTCCCAGACCCCCTGGTGTTCTGGATAATTCTTATTATTATAGAAAATTGAAACGTTCGAAACACCTTTCTGATTTACTTACCTACACTTTAATCAACTTTTTTGAATTTTTTTTAGTTCATGCTAGTTTCTGTATCTATTCAACTCCTGTGAGTACATTTTATTATTATTATTCTCTCAAAAGTCTTGTGCCATCACAGTTGCGAGTTCATCTTGATTAATATCTTGTTCTCTCTTTTCTTTAATCCGGCTTTCGTGCTGGATGTAGATATTCTTCAGCACTTTTATCTACTTCTATTATTTATAAACTACAAATTTTTTATTTATCGAGCTATGAAGTGGAAGTTGAAGGTGTTTTAACTTCCAGTTCATAGTCAGCATCCGAAGTCAGTCAAAAAAAAGATAAACAAAGAAGACTGGTGCTCAAACGGCAAGTAATTGTAATTAAAGTTCAAGTCCTGAATGTAGAAATGAAGCTCTCGACTTGTCTTCAGATTCAAATGATTATGCAAGGGATGCAAACTTATCTGAACCTACTATTCTATCTAACAGTGACGTGATAAACATTCAGAATTTTATCTTGGTTAAATTTGAAGTGAAAAAGAAAAGGATTTGCTAGGTTAGACAAGTGATTAAAATAGAAACGAAGTACTTCTAATTTGTATTTAAAACTCTTAATAACATTCTTCATTTATTTGAGTTTAAGTTTAAGAATGAAGGAAATACCTGAAGATATGTAAAGAGAACATTATTGAAAGATATTCCAAATTATCTTAGGATATTATTAAAATTTCAATAATAGTTTTTATTCAAAAGTAAACACTGCTTTATTCGTTTTTTTTTTCATAAAAAATTATATTTATAATTTTCTACTAGAAATTTACATACAGTTTATTGCAATTTGTATTTCAAATAACGTATGCATTTTACTTTGTGTTAATCTATATGTATTATGAAATATACAGATTTTTTAAAAGTTGTTATAATTAAGCTCAAGCTCAAACATTTTTATTTTAAATCAAAATATTGTTGTTTATACTAATTTTAAGAATTAAAAAGAAACATTAAGAGATATGTAGGACATGTAATGTCCTCCAGGTACTCCACTCTTGTATTTACAGCCTGGAGGAAATGGTAAATATAAAAAAGAGTCACCAGTTTTTCTGGGGGACATGGAATGTTCTTCAAGAATTCGATTGTTATCAAGATGTTACCCAGATACTTTGGTGGTCCCTCTTTTTTGATGTTTTAAATTTTTTTTTAATATAAGTCATTTACTTAATATTGAATTAAGATTATTAAATGGGATGTTCTCGAGAAATTACAGTAAATACATATTTTTTGACAATAAATATGGATTGATTATTCTCAGATAAATAGAAAGTGTTATCAAAGTTATTTGACTTTTATTAAAAATACAGAGATGACATTGTTCTTGAATGACATTCCATGTTTCCCAGATATTCTGGTGATTCTTATTTAAGAAGTATGTAGATGACATTGTACTTAGAGAATATTCCAATTTATGTTTAAAAATCTGAATTCTTTATTTGCTTAAGATGAAGTAACAAATAAGAAGGACGTTAATAACCGAATATTTGGAGGAAATTCCATGTCACTTAGGTCTTTTGGTGCTCTTTTTGTTATTGTTTTTAATTCTATTTCAAGCTACTGTTTAATATTGAAATAGAGTTTGAACGATTTTCGTAACATTTTTCTTTCTCTATTTATCTAAGTTTCTTTAAACAATAAAAAGAATAAAAGAAGTATCCCCCAGACCCCCTGGTGTTCCTTTTTTTATATCATTAAAATAAAATAACATCACTTTATTGATATTGAATAAAAACAACACAAAAGCAGGATACCAGGGGGTCTGGAGGACATTAAATGTCTTCCAGGTGTACTGCTCTCAATGTACTTCGAATTCATATTTAAAAATATTAGCAAAACTTTCTATTTATCTGAGTTTATTTAATTAATAAGAAAATAAAAGAAGTGGAGTATCTGGAGGACATTCCATGTCCCCCAGACTCTTTGGTGTCCTGCTCTTGTGTTGTTTTTATTCAATATCAATAAAGTGATGTAAATATATTTTAACAATATAAAAAAGGAACATCAGGAGGTCTGGGGGACATGGAATGTCCTCCAGGTACTCTACTTTTTTTATTCTTCTTATTGATTAAATAAACTCAAATAAATAGGGAGTTTTGCTAACATTTTTAAATATGAATTAGAAGTATGTTGATAACGGTGCACCTGCGGGACATTCAACGTCTTCTAGACCTCCTGTTACTCTAATTGTGAGTAGTTTTTATTCTGTATGAATGTATGTATATAATGTCATTTTCTTATTTCAAATTTTAGTTGAAAATCTTGATAACACTCCTTACTTGCTTAAGATAAATATTAATAATTTTTTTTGATAATTGAATTTCTTGGTAACAGATCCTATCAATTAGATGAATGAAGACAGCACAGTACCTCCTAGTGACCGTCCTTTTTTAATCTTTTAAAATCTATTTCAATATTAGACAGTTATTTAATACGCAATTAATATTCTTTAACGATGATAGAATTAGGAACATCAGAAAAAGAAAGTACCAGGAAGTCTGTGGAACATGGAATGTCCTACAGTTATTCGGTTATCTTCATTTTTCATATTGGTTGATTATTCTCAGACAAATAGAGAATATTATCAAAATTGAAGGACATTCTATATGCTTCAGACTTCCTAGGAGACATGGAAGGTCTTTCAGATACAATGTTATCTATGAACTTGTTATTTATGTTCAAAAATCTTACACTTACACTTTTTATTTGCTTAAGATGAATCAATCAATAAGAAGTACGTTGACAATTGAATACCTGGAGGACATTCCATGTCCCTCAGATCTCTTGGTGTTCCTTTTTTACATTGTTAAAACATATTAACATCAATATATAGGTATACAATAGAAAATACACAAATTTCGTGTAAAATAAAGTCAGAAAGGAAGTAATGTAGATATAAAATGAAAGAAATGAAAAAAATAAAGTTGCTAATTTGATAAAACTGGGGATCGCGTCGTGGTTTGGGTAGTGGTGGTGTAGAGGGCAAATTGATAAATGTCTCGTTTCCTCCCCAGTCCGCTGATATCCATGCACACGCAAATCTGCGGTTGAAAACCTC
>JAUIMW010002221.1:0-11030 GCA_033557785.1 Enochrus cinctus | reverse complement strand
CTATGGTATCCATCTCATCTTGGCGCTTCAACTCAATTACAAGTACTCTGTCCGACACTCCCTCTACCCTTGATATACCGTCCTTCACCTCTCTATGTACTATACACCCTATTCCCGATTGTGCCCTCTCGTTCATTCCAACTCCACTCCACACCAACAAATGCCCATTCAGCTGCTTTACGGAACCCTTCCCTTTTTTCTTCGTTTCCGACACAACCATTACTCATAGATTTGCCTTCTAGAATTCTTCCACCATTTCGTCCTTTTCACCTTTCAAACCCCTAACATTCCATTTCCCCAACCTCCTTATTGACCTTAATTTGCCTTAATAGCTATTAGGTGAGTGCGATATAGAAATTATATCATCTGAAAATGGATCCCTTTGTAATATTTTTGTTAGAATATTTAATGCATTTTTCTATCTGCATATGAATTTGTTAACAGATTATTATTTTTATTTTTTAAATTGTAGAAAAATCTAAAACAAATTTCAATAGTTTTTATTAATTTTGGATAGATGAATATCTAGAAAAAAAATGGATTAAATTCCTTTATGGTAGTTGTAAGTGAATAAATTTGATCTGCATTTGGCCAATATTTTGTTTCTGAACTTAGCCAAATTTTTTGTTCTTGAAGCTTTTGTGGTTGTATCCCTCTTGAAAGTACTTCTGTTTGATTGCTGTTTGGTATTCAGATAGATTTTGAATCTCTGAAACTCGATTTGCGTTATTGGCATAAGAATATATATTTCATCAAAATTTACATGAAAAGTCAATTCAAACAAATGATACGTTAATATCATTCAACGAGTCCCTTCCATCTGTTGACGGAATTCCTCGATCGTGTAGAATGCTCCACGAATCAGTAGTTTCTTAATGGCCCTTTTAAACTGTTCTGGAAGCAGGTTTCGCAATGTAAGTGGGAGTCTGTTGTAGAGCCCAGGCCTTTGATTCCTTGAGATTGATGGAGACAATCCATAGAAGGTGGTATGAATGTTATCTTTTCCTCTTGTATAAATGTCTGGTCTTAAGGTGTGTTGATGTAAATGCCTCTTAGTGCGCAGTAGTTGAAAAAGAATGAATAGTGATATACATGTTAAAATACCTAATTCTTGAAAAAGGGGTCTGCAATGAGTGTTGTGAGATGTGTTTGTTTGATGCAAACCACTCAGTGACTTGCTCAATAACTGAAATTCCTCTGCTGCGCAGACCTTCCACATCCCTGTGGCAGCTTAATGTAGTGGCGTCTGCATACAGCATTGCTCTTCCATTCGCTTTGTTAATATTATGTGGGAGGTCATTGACATAGAGTAGGAAAAACAAAAGACCCACAATGGATCCCTGTGGTACTTCCGCCTTCGTGGTCCCACTCATAAACTGGCATCGGCCAATCGAATAGGACCTCAAGAGCTGCAAAGCAACCCCTCAAAATCCATAATATTCTGCCTTTCCCAGGAATATTTCATGGTTCATACAATCAAATGCCTTGGCAAGATCGCAGAATTGAATTAAACACTTTTCCCTCTTTTCCAGGGCTTCGGTGATGCTGTCGAGCATGAGAAGCAGGGCGTCGGAAGTTAATCTATTTTGCCTAAATCCAAACTGTTCAGGGGCCAATGTGTTGTTCTTTACTAGGATTTTTGAAATGGGATAATCGCAATGGGTCTGTAGTTGTTGAGGTCGAGGTGATACCCCCTTTTAAGGACAGGTACTATTCTCGCCACCTTTAGTTGGGGTGGGAAATAGCCTGTGGCGAAACATGTGCTAAATATGTGTGTTAAAGCATCAGATAAATATGGTATTGCTAATTTTAGTATTTTATTACTCAATTCGAACAGATCCCTTGCAATGCTGTTTTTTAGATTGTATACAATGTCTTCTATTTCCTGTTTGTTTGTTGGTGCAAAGAACATACTCGTACTGATGGAATGGGTGTCAGTCAGAAATTCTTGGTAGTTTTTTGCTGTTGGCTGAAAGTTCGGAGTGATTCTCTCGGCAACAAAGGCAAAGAAGCAATTCAGAGTCTCGAGATCCAGCGGACAGTCCCGCCTCCCACCCACTCTGCCCGTCAGCGAATCAATTACCTGCCACGTTGCTAGTGACTTGTTCGGAGCCCCCATGATTCAGAGCAGATATTGTCTCTTGACCTCTGCACTGACCTGATCGAGGTAAAAGGACTTGTATCGCAGATAGACTGCTTTGATTTCTTCTTCCTCGGTTTACTTGTAGGTGTCATAGATTAGGTTTAAGGTTTCCTTGATTTGCTTCAGATATGCTTGTGATTTGGCACCCTTCGTTTGATTCGAGAAGTAATTGGAAAACTGTTGTGGATGTGAAGCAGGGTGTCGATGAATTATGTCATCATAGCTTGCGGGTGATCCCATGTGCTGTCCCAGTCTACTGGGCTGCGCATCGAGGTCGGAAAGACAGGGGGAGTAGATGCTCGCTATGTGTTCCTCAATATTTGTAAAAATGTTATCTAGGCATGCTTAACCTCTGGTGCTTTCAAAAATTGTTTGTATTACGTTAAAGCTAAAGTCACCAGCAAACACTAACCTGATAAAGTTGTTGTAGTTAGCGCCTGTTCGAGCATATGCACAAGAATGCCACATCCATAATCAGATGCTGATCGGGGAAGTAAGCTGCTGCCATTTCAACCTGTGTTTCGATTGACATTTGATTGATGCTCTCAACTGGTTGTCCGTTTAGATTAGAAAGCGAGAAGATACACGCTCCCCCATGCTTTCGGTCACTTCGGTTAAAGCACCTTACAATGATGTACCCTTGAGGGCAGTAGAGTGCATTCATCCAATGCTCTGTGATGCAGATTATATCGATATTAAGCTCGCTTGTTAGCAAAAAAAGAAGCAAATTTGGCCCCGAAAAATTAAAGTCAACTCAAAATTCAAGTAAGGAAAATCTTGCTACCACGCACAAGACTTTAGGGTTTTATGTGGATCTGCTATGAAGTATGATGTATTTATGTACTAGCAAAAATAAACTAAAACTAAACTAAAACTAAAACTAAGTTCAGTGAATTTAGCTTGTTTGTGATTGACTGAATGTTGAGGTACATCACTGTAAAGTTATAGTCAATCTTTTGTTGTGTTATATTATTTGTTTTTGTTGGTTTTGGTCTGACAAAAAATGCTGATCTTTATGGAAGTTAAAGCGAGCATAGTGCACGGCCTCCGACCAAAGAGCCTCATTATATGCATACTTTTTCAGGACAATGCTCAGTCCGACCATAAAACATTTACTATCTATTTGTTTGTGAGGTTTGACTTCTTTGACATAAGGCTGACTGTCTGGGTGTTTTTCCAGGAGATAATTTGTGATGATTGCTTCGGCTACATGGGTTTTTATTCTAGATATAAATAACCATATTTTCTTTTCAGGTTTAGATCCAGTAAAGTAATTTTCTTTTACTTCTTTGTTTTTCGTTGTTCCTACTAATATGTTTCTTTTTTTCTGTTTGAATGGCTTCTTAAAACCATCGTCAACTTCATTATGATTTGGCTCGTGGTTTTTTGTTTAAAAAGTACACATAAACTACTTTCGTGGCCACCTCACTCGTCGGACCACTCAAGCAGCAGATATAAAAAAAATTTGTTATGATTACTAGTCCTGTCCTGTTCTTTTATGTTTGAGAGAATAAAATGTGTTCTGTTTCTTTTCTCTTTTTTTTTCATTTTTATTATTATTAATATTATTATCTTTATTATATTTTTAATTTAATTAAATCCAGCCAAGTGTTAATTTGGTGGAATTTTGGTTAATTTTATGTTTCCATCAAGACAAATTTTACTGATTTTATGGATGTATAATCACTAATTATATTCAGGTTTATACCTCTGTTTTTTTATTTTTATCCACAGCACTTTTAACAGAACATGTGGTCACATACTATTTCTTATGTTATTCAGGCAATGTAGATGTTTTCTTATTTTTATCCATTCCTCTTCAATAGGCTTATTCCCATATAATTTTTAACGACCACAATTGCTGTGAAATTACTTTAACAATAGTTATTATGGGCGATAGTTATCCTAATGGATCGAATATTTGTGCTATTTCTGATAGAATTATTCTTTTAGTTTCACTACCTTTAAACTCATTTGTTAAATCAAAACTAAATGTACCACTTTCACAGGACTACTGCAAACTTAACGTTTTGCAATTTTCTTCTTTAAAACCTTGGAATTGTGTTAATTTATTTTCTTCTGGGATATCTTGAAGAACTGTTGGTGTATTACTTGCCTATTTACATAGTTCGAATCCAGCTTATTTTAAAATCATTGAAGTGTTGCTGATTAATACTCTTGCGTCTTCAATGTTATCCGAACCTGAAATAAGATCATCTACATAAAAGTCACTATTATTTATATTCGATTCTTCTTGATAATCTTGCTGATATTCCATAACGAGTTCTTTTTTATACATCTTATTGCAAGATAAGGAGCAGATCTCCTTCCATAACTAACAGTTGTTAATGTGTATTCTAAAAGTTGATCCTCCATATTATGTCTCCAAAGTATTTTTTTGAAATCTTCTGCCTTCTTCACGTTCAAGTATTTGACGATACATCTTTTTTATTTCAGAAGTGAAAACATAATTATGTTGCCTGAATCTTAATAAAATGTTTATTAATTTTGGCTGCATCTTAGGTCCGATATACTGGATGTCATTTAAAGATATATTGTTATCTGTTTCCATTGAATCATCAAAAACAACACACAATTTTGTCGTTAGACTATTTTCACGTAAAACTCCAGACATCCGGAGACGCAGGACCAGATGGAATCCATAACTTCTGGATTAAGACTTATTCATCTACTGGCAAGTACCTCGCCTATTTATTCACAAGAGCCCTAGAGAATCTTACGAGTGTTTCTGACTACCTCTCCGAGGACAACACGTTCTTACTCTTCAAGAAAGGAGACAGACTGGATCCTGGAAACTGTATTCCCATCACATGCTTGTCGACAATCTACAAGCTCTTCGCAGCTTTAATCAACGAGAAGATTTACAATCACTGAGTCAACAACAATGTATTAGAGGCTGAGCAGAAAGAATACGAGAAAGGTTCTTTGGGATGCAAACAGCAACTTACCATCGACGCGGGGCTTCTGATATATAGACTACGCGAAAGCAAAGCCTATAACATCTCGTGGCATCATGAAAGACCAGTTGATGGATGAATGGCGAGGACGTAGGAAAAATCAGCATAAAAAAGGGAATTTTCTAGAGAGATGCACTGTCGCCTGTTTGGTTTGCCTGGCTTTGAATCCAATGTCGACCCTCTCAATGATGACCTGAAACTCTACGACGAGACCGAGGAGCTCATAAACATCATGGAAGTATACAACCCCTCTCCAGGGTAGCTATCACGAGAAGAATCGTGGAAGCATCATAGAATTAATATCTTCTCACCAAACAGCTGGAACCGCAAAAAAATTGCCAACTGATGGGTTATTTAGCAGATTTAAATTGAATTTATAATAATCCAAGAAACAAGCAACAGATAACATTGTAGGTCGATAAAGCACACCATCAACAATCTTTCAAATTCGAATTGAAAGAGAAACCCATTAATAAGATACCCTCATATCGGGGAAGAAGTCAGATACCTTGGAGTAGTGCTGGTTAAAACACTGACCTTCGCACCACATATCGGCAGGACGTGCAGTAGGGCCATTAAATCCCTATGGGCATCCCACAGGACGATTGGATCTAAATGGGGACTGTCACCTGCGATATGTTACTTGATATATACAGCAATGATAAGACCTATTACCACCTACTCATCACTGATTTGGTGGCAGAAAACCAACACCCAAATCTAGATTAAGAAGCTAAACAAGGTGCTTGCTTATGCATAACGGCGGCCATGATAATCACACCCATGGCAACAATGCTTAACCTACCACCATTTCAACTTATTGTAAAAGCGGGGGCCAGGAGGACTGATTACAAGCAGAAACTCACCAACGAAAAGTGAGCCTTCTATGCTACGGTCCTGAATGAAATCCTGCAACATCCAACCTCAACTATTAATACATACCATTCCTCCTCGATGGCTTGGATTTGTCTCGGATAGTAAAATAATCTACATGTACATCTCGAAATTCGAGTTATAGATCTTCACGAGGTCTCTGATTACTGTCCGGTGCCCTGTGAGAGCGACCCCTATTTGTCGTCAGGTGAGAATTTCTCGTATTACATTACGTACTCCATATGCTCCATGGCTTACCCCCAACATAAGACACATGAGGAAAAAAACCTTCAAAAAATGTAAGCAGCCTTAAGATGTTTAGTTAGCTTATCCTGCTTTTCCAAGTCTGTAACTGACCATGTGACAATCCCAAACGAATAAACATGAACCAGTATCGCCCAGGCATTTATGGCGGCTATGAGGTTTCCTCCTGAGAGATGGGTGTTCATCAGTTTTGTTATCCTCTTTTGGTACTTGTCCTGAAACTCTCTCTTTAGAGTTGCATGGACCAGTCGATTCTGCGGTATTCCGAGATAACGGTACGTTTCCTCTAGTTCCAGCTGTTTGATGTCACGATGTTGGTCTTGTGATGCTTCCACGATTCCGCTCCTCATTGCTATCCTGGAGCACTTAATGATCTCGATGTTCTAACTGTAGACTTCCACGATACTCATGAACTATTCTTAGTCTCACCGTAGAGTTCGCGTCTAGTTATGGACGGTCGACATCGGATTCAAAGCCAAGTAAAACCAAACATGCGACGGTAAATCTCCTTAGAAAATTCCTCTTTTTAAGATGATCTTTCCTGCGTCCTGGTAATTCATCCATAAATTAGTCTTCCATGATGTTTTCGTTTTCTCCTTTACAATTGCTTGAGAATCACAGCGTCGGTTGTAAGCTGCTGTTTGCGTCCCAAAGAACCTCTTTCACATTCTTTCTGCTCAACCTCCAATACATTGTTGTTGACACAATGTTTTTAAATCTTCTCTTTGATTAAAGCTGTTAAGAGCTTGTAGATAGTCGACAAACATGTGATGGGCTTATAGTTCCTAGGATCCGCCTTGTCTTCTTTCTTGAAGAGTAAGAAGGTGTTTCTTTCTGAGAGGTAATCAGGAACACTTGCAGCTTCAGCATTCAGCTTCTTCCAAAGTCACTAATGTAAAAGTTAAAAAGTACTGGTGATAATGGACCTCCTTGAAGGAGTTCTCCTCGCGATATTCGATAGATCGTAACATCGTGATTTCCAATGCAGTTTATCTTCCTGTCTATTAGAATATTATAAATGAGCTCCACCAAAGCCGGTGGAAAACCTACTAGTAACATTTTATCTGTTAAATTTACATGGTCTACGTTTTCTGATGCCGACTCGATGTCGAAAAAAATGGCAACAGCCTAGAAGGCTTATCACTAAGATATTGTTACGAATTTGATTTATTTAACAGGATTTGTAGTAAAACAAGTGTTTGTTTGCACCAATTACTTTACAACTCTACAATGTTGTATGTAAAATTGCGCTTGCGTTCATAACTGAACTGACTCGCTGCACACTGATCCATTCTAGACGCTTGCTTTCGTAACACTGCCCCTCTCTTAAGATTCAGTACTCCTAGCATGGTATTTCCGAGCGTTTTTTCGTATTAATAAAATGCTTCATTTGGCAATCTTCGTGGCATTTTTCGTTTATCCATTGGCTGCAGTATAGTAGAAGTAACAATCCACGTTCTTACTGATGTCCCGTTTCTTGATTTCTAAACCCTTGAAAATTTCTTCTATCATACTTCTTACGACTCTCCAAACCAGTCAATCAAGCCCGCAGGCAATCTTCGACATTGCTAGCTAGGTCAGGCCCTGGTCTTCGACCTTCCTCCCAATTCATGGAGAGTTTCCCAATGGCTCTCATAGGTGGGTTTGCGGAAATATGTTTCTTTCGTCACCATATGATATGACTGTTGTTTCCTATTCCTGATGGTTAATACCCGGTTCGGCCGTGAAACTTACTCTTGAAGATTCTGAACTTGTCAAACCTCTTCCTAAAGTTTGAAGCTATTCCCTTGTTCATCTTCAAATCTGCTTCATGGGAACTCGTCGAGTTGAGGCAGTAGAACCTCTGTCGAATTTTCTCAATAGTCTTCTTGACTCCAAGATGTCCACCAGAAACTTCATCGTGAATTTCTTGTAGTGTTTCGGCTCGTCTTTGGCAAAATTAGTTGTTTACTAGCATTCGTTCCATCAAGATTTTCCAAGGATCTTTTATGTAGACCATCTTCTATCAACAGGAAGTCCAATTGTACTCAATAGCTTTTAACTGTGGAATTCCAATTGGAGACTTCTTCCCACCCACGTCTTCGATTATTAATTCACCACTAAGCCACTACTGATATGTCGGGGTCTTGATCTTATGCCGCCTTCAATTCTTCCGTGCTCCACCCATCTATTTGCACTGTAGTTCTGGCTACCATAAAGGCTTCCTCTTTTCCTTCTAGACGACGATGGTTGTAGTCATCAAGGCACGGCGTTCTTGATAGCGCATTGGCGTTTTAATGTGTTATTCCTCTACGGTGCGCAATAGCAAAGTAATATTCTTGAAAACGCTCGATCCAACGTGCCATCTGGCCTTCAGGATTCTTGAAGTGGAGTAGCCGTTTAAGAGCTGAGGACATGATTAGTTCGCAACAGAAATTTTTGCCCATAGAGATGCTTATGGAAATATTCCAAAGTGTTTATCACTTCTTGTCAGACAAAAGTTTATTTCTGGTCTGGACAAAATTTTTCTGAAGTACCCAATGACTCTTTCTTCGCAATTCTTCACTTGGGATAATACACCTACAATGCCAACAATGCTTCCTACTGTTTAATCTTGCTCTGTATCATCATCATCATGTTCAGCTTTTTCAACCCATCTCTTCAAGGTGCTGAGATCTTATTACCTTAAGAGGGGATGCATTGGTATTTTTACGTGAATGTCCGAATGTCTCGATCCCATCTGTCGTTAGGACGTTTCCTTGGTCGTTTCGCGTCTCTCGGGTACCATTCAGTTACCCTCGTGGTTCATTAATTTTCCCTCCATAACTCTTTGGGTGGCGAGAAGTTTCTGTGTGATGACTGCATTCACTATCCAACTCTCACAGCCGTATGTTAATACGGGTAGGATACGTCAGAGGCTTTTCTTTTTGAGTTGAGAGGCATTCTGGATTTAAATATGGTGTTATTACGCCCGAATGCTCTCCAAGCCAATTTGATCCTCCTGTTTATTTCTGGAAGTAGTGATCTTGAGATGTTGATGTTCATTTCTTGTATGAATTCATTGAACATCAGTTTGGTCTTGGAAAGATTCATTTGCAGGCCTGCTTCTTAACTGGCAGTAGACTGGGAGTAGATCTTGCAATTCATCTGGACTATTCTCTACAAGGACTATGTCATCAGCGAACCGAAAGTTGTTAAGTCTTTCGCCATTTGTGCGCAGTCTCTTATCCTTCCAATCTAACTTGCTGAAGATCACTTCTAATATGACCGTGATTAGTTTGGGAAAATTTGAGTCTCCCTGTCGTGAGTAGTTCAGATGTTATTCCATCATGTCCAGCTGCTTTGCTATTCTTCATTTCGTTTAGGACCATTTCTACTTCAGCAGTCAGCTCTTCTGGTGGTTCTTCATTGTTATTGGTTTAGATTTGGGGACTGACTTTTTGCGGAGATGCATAGAGTTTTTCTTAGAAATCTGCGACATACTCCAGTACTGAGTTTCTATTTGTGATACGAGTGTTGTTATAAGTCATTGCTACTATTTGTTTTCGTCCTATGATAAGTTTTTGTTTGATTTTCTTGTAGCTCTTGTTGTTCTCAATGGCATCTTGTACAAGGTTATCATTCATCTTTGAAGGTCCATTTTAATTTTCTTTCTGATAGTTTTACACAACTCCCCATATTCGATTCGGCTTATTCTGTCAGGATTGTTCTTTGCGTTTCTTCGTTGCTTCAAAAGTGCCTTGGTGGTTTCTGACAGCTTCTTGTTTGTAAATGACTTAGGCGTTTCTCTTATCTCCACGGCTGTGTTTTTTACAATCTTCGTGAAGTGATGAAATAATTCTATGTTGTTGGCCAAGTTCTGCTTATCCAGCGACTCTGTTGGTTTTCTAATTAGTTTCCGTCTTTCCAGTCTTGTGGATATCTGGATTTTGCTCTGACTATTCTGTGGTCACTGCCGGCATTAAATCTATTAAGTACATTTATGTCCTTAACTGTATCTCTTTCATTAGTTAGGATATAGTCAATTTCGTTTCTGACATTGCTGTTCTGGGCTTCTCAGGTCCATTATCTTTAGAATTTTTCCGAAAAAACGTGTTAATCATACTCATGCTGTTATACTCAGCAAATTGCACAAGGTGTTCACCACGTTCATTTCGTTGGTATATATCGTAGTTGCCTACAATGGATTCCTGTTGTAGCTGATTAGAGAGAGATCTGCAGTTCTAGGTGAGGAGTTGTATTTGGGGGCAGTATTGATTCCGCGGATTCTTAGCAGCCTCTGCAATCCTGAAAGGGTCTCGGGTGCTACTATTCCCGAGGCCAGGACAGCCTACAGAGAATGAGAGCCGTTTCTTTTTGTTTCTATCCATTCCAAAAGGGGGTTGAGAAGCCACGTTATATCTCTGGGTCCCAGGGGATTTTGCAAAAATTTCTAATGTTGGGTTTAAATTTTGGGAGTGTTGAGATGAGTTTATAGATCTACCAATGACAGGGCTCAAAGGTAGAATACTAGAATTGTAAAACAGTTTTCCTGGAAGCTGCAATCTCAGAGAATGTATTCCTCGTTTGCTTTATTGGAAGGCTGGCCAGTTTTTGGTCTCCCAAGTGGTAGCTTCTTATAAATAATGCATTAACGCTTACAACTTTGAATTTTGATGTTTAAATATAAAAAGTCTTGTTGAGAATATTAAAACAAGAGAAATATATAAATAATTTTTTTATTTACATAAAAGGCATTAGTACTTATTTGATAATAACACTTATAATAAAAAGTAAAAAATATATATTTTCAT
>JAUIMW010002220.1:0-11030 GCA_033557785.1 Enochrus cinctus | reverse complement strand
TTTCCAGTGGCTCTCTTTAAATTAAGGTTCGGACTTGACTGGATTTTGGAACGTTCCACCAAGTCTGACCTGATAACAGATATGTCTGCTCGGAAATCGATGGTAAACTTGCATGCTCTTCTTCCAATACTTCCATTGATGAGTAGACTGTTATCTTGGTGCTGCAGTATAGTGATTGTGGGGCACTCTCTATCGCTCACCAACGCAGGCCCCGTCTTCTTTTGTTGATGCTTTTTCTTGCCATCGTCATTTCACGAACGCTTGACGACTGGCAAGGTGTCATTTGAAGAGACTCGTACCGAAAGGCTGCACCTATTACGTCTCAGTATCTGGTAAGGCCCTGACTGTCTATAAACAAAGTCATGTCTGAATCTTCCAGACCCAATATGAAATTCTGGATCCGGTGACCTCCGCTGCATTTTGCGATGGGTTATTGAAAGTCAATCTGGATAGTCTTTCTACATTGGCCACAAATTCTTGAATTCCTTCTTTTGGTCTACACTGCCTACTATTTAATCTTGCCCTGTATACTGAGCATCTCCAAACTGCAACTCCAGGGACTCCATTGGGTAGACTTGTATAGTCTAAAAACTGGCTGCAGTCCCATCCTTATATATATGCGAGAACAGGGGTTCCAGGACCTTCTAGCCTTTTCTATCGAGTTTCTTTCTCGAGCGTCGGGAATCTTCGCATCTAGAAGGTTCTATATGCTCGTTTTCGTAACAATATGTAGTAAACGTATCAAAGAGTAAAACAAACAAGACTGAATAGTCAAACTAAAGTTTAAAAGCAACAGAATTATCTAATAAGTGAATAAAACCGTCAGTGAAATGAGAGAGGGTGAGATAAAATGTCCACATTTAAGAAAAGCATTATAATATTAGAAGACGTGTCTTAAAAAAAAAGACTAATCCGGAGCTACCTTAGCGACAGATTTGTGGAGTATGGAAGGAAGACGTTCCGGATGGGAGTGCCACAGGGATCTGTTCTTAGGCCTCTTCTCTGTAACGTTCTCTACTATGGAGAGCTGCGACTGAGACTTCGGACGAAAAGAGCCTCTAAAACCGTGAGGGAGCGGAGGCATGGATGTGAGGATTTCTACGTTTCTCACGGGACCTGTGTGCTCTCGATCCTACATCCACAGAAGGAAAGCGTGAGAAATGATTCCAGCTAGCCCAGATAAGAAAAAGACGCCTCCATCAAGAAAATGGCGTCAGAAAGGAGACCCGTATAGCGTCCTCGGATGGATCAAGGGGAAGACACTGAGACCTGAAAAATAAAAACAGGGAAGAAGGCACAGATGAACACCCTAAAGTAAAAGAAAGACCAAGGCGCAAGAAGAACCCATCCCAACTGAGCTGCGAAAAACGAACATCTGGAGGGAAAGGAAAAAAGCAGAAAGGGAGGAGAAGAAGAGTACGGGATTTAGAATACAAATCATGATGGAAAAACTCGAAGAAAATAGTGGCGGAAGAAGGAGGCAGAGGAACCTAAACGGTGCATTCCAGACGCCTGCTGAAGCCGAACAGCCTGCAACCTAAGAAGCAAAACCGACAAAGATAGAAGAAGGCTCATGGGATCCCTTGGACGTGTATAAAAGCTTTGAGGAGAACGTGAGAGTGAGTAGGTTGGAAGAGCTCTGCAATATGACGTTGGCTCTCCTACGCCTCATGAAAGTATCGCAACCCGAACGACGAAGAGTGTGCTTTCCCGTATTGGACGAGATCGACTGCCACCTACCCTGAAGAGCTAGAGGAAAAATGACAAGAAAATGATGAGAATATGAACTTAAAGTCCTAGGGCTTAATCAAGCACATAAGAACTTAACGATTACCTGAAAAACTCTTTCAATGCAGGCAGCAAATCCAAAAGCTCCAGCTTGTTAGATTGAAACATTCCAATAACACTTATTTCATCAATTTCTGGAGTGTAATGAACGTCTTCAACGGTAATTTTCTTGCAAACGCGCCCAGGAGTCAGCTCCTGTCCAGGCTGCAGCCCCATAATAGAATCGTAGTGTATATGCTCCGCCGTTCTCAAAATATCATTGACTATATGAGGAGTCCAATATTTGGCCTTGGATATCTTCAACCAAGTCACAGCAGAGACAGCGTTTGCTATACTCTGAGCCCCCATGTACTTGCTGAAGTTTGGGTCGTTTTGGTGGGTGCACCCTCTAAGTATCCCCAATTTATTTGGGACCAGCTCTATGAAGTAAGTGATGCTTTCAGCTTTTGGTTTTTCTTCCGGTAGAGGCTTTTTCTTGTCTGTGGGTTGCGTGACCTGGTCTTCTCCGCCGTCTTCCGCAGCCCCCTCTTCTCCTTCCTCTTCTTCTTCACCAACATAACACCAGCCTTCTCCATCATCTTCGAAACCTTCATCAAAAGATTCTTTGATTTCAACGATTGGAGGAAGCTTTTCTTTGTGTTCGACAGGTTCCGGTTCTCTTAAGCAATTGGGGAATTGTGTGTCAATTGTAAGAATGCGAAGAATTGCGCATGGAGTGATGGTGAACGTGCTGTTGCCTTCAGGGCTTAGGTTCATCCAGATTACGTCGGTTAGTTTTGAGGCGCTCTTAGTACGATACACCGCTGCTAAGCCTCTTCCTTTATAGCATCTCCAAGGGTTGCCATCCACATCGTGATCAATTGGGTCGAACAAGTAGAAGCCTTTACCTGAAGAACTATAACTTAAAGTAATTCTTTGTGGGTTGCCACTGGTACTTACCTTGCTTCCAAATCCCAAAATATCTGTTTTGGGCCTTGAGTATTCCAGATTCATTCTTCTCGAAGAAGTTCTTTATATAGTCTTTCAAACTAGGGTTGTTGTCGCAATCGGGGAACAAATTCCCCGAGCGTTTTTCTCCTCTGGTACTCATGGTAATTTTAAGGTTGTTCACGTAGAAGGACTTAAATATCTCGTCGATTTTAATCTTGGGGTCGCATTTGGCGTCGGCCAGAAGACTCATGCTGTGGAGGTAAAGCTGGTCCCCGAGGTCTAATACTTGGTCGATTAAGAAAGAATCCCAACACTCCATCCTTTGAATTTGCGACATCGCTATTGCTATCATGGCGTTGCAAGGCCCTTGGTACCCGTTTGATTTATAGTTGTATTTCTTGTAGAACTGGCTGTAGTGTCCCAGCAGGACTCCGTAAATACCATAAATGGTATACTCGTTCCAAATCTTGCGAAGGGAAGAAGGTTCAAGTTTTTGGTTCATTCCTTCAGGTTTCTTGTACTTGGGTTCTGGTTTCGTTTTAGGTTTCAAATGTTCGGGGATCCATTTCTTCTTAGGAAAAGGAGGCACCTCCACCTTGGGTTTTTCTTTCTTGGTCTTCTTGCGTTTGTCTGGAGGAATCCAGGTTCTGGTTTCGGGTTTGGGAGCTTGGTACTTCGGTGGTTTCTCAGGAGGAGGACGTTGATCTGGAGGTATCCAAGGTTCTGGTGGTTTCTGAGGCTTAGGAACTTTCACTTCTGGTTTCTTGTGTACTTTCTTCTTTCGTTCGTCTGGAGGAACCCAGGGCCTTTTGGGTTTTTCTATTGGTGGGTACTGAATCGACAGCTGGAAATATAAGAAGAAATAGTAGGTGTTAGAAGAGCTCTAGAAAGTTTTACCTTTTTCTTGTCGAATTGCATGGTGTCTCCTGCTCCAGCTCCTGCTCCAGCTCCTACTCCAGCTCCTGCTCCTACTCCAGCTCCTGCTCCTCCTCCAGTCTTTGCATCATCTTTACCACCACCTTTTATTTTTCCTTTGGAGCCGTGTTTATTTTTAACTGCACTTGAATTGGTCTTTCCTGGATGGCGAGCATCTTTTCCAAATTTAAGTGAAGAGGCTTTGTTTTTGCTTTTTTGTTTTCCTTCGTAATGACCTTTCGATGACCTGAAAATTATTCAAAGTGCCTCAATAAAGATTAACATCCTTTTGTAATATCATTTGAGTGTGAAGAGAAGCAGAAGATACCGTTAAAGCTAAAACTGTACATACGAAGCCGGATGCTGGTCCTTTGAAGAAATCACATCCAGGCTGCTCTTCCTGCGCTCCTTCTTAGCCCATGGAACAATGTCATTCAAATTGGTTTTTGGTCTGCTTGGTTGCTCTTTCAAAACTTCACTGTTTTTACCATCAGTTTTAACTGACAGATTTTTGATCGGTTTACCACCTGCAGTGACAGGTCTCTTTTTATCAAGAAGTTTAAGTGGCATTCCAGGGCCACCATGGCTCTCACGTGCGCCGGGTGAACCAATCGCTGTGGATGGTCTCTTGTCTGCCTTCCTCAAGTTAGTAATGTCCAATAACTTTGCAGGGTCTAAGATGGACACGTCCACTTGCTTAGACTTGCAGGAGCATTTCGAGACTCTTGTCGCTTTCGTGCCATCAGGGAGGGTTATAACCGCCTTTGGGTTGGTTGCAACGTTTTCTCTGAAACAAAGGAATTTTGAGTAAAATATATTTCACTTTGAATTGAACCCATGAAGTTGGTATAACCACCCCCTGATGCACAAAACACTCTAGATGATGATCATTATTGTCTATGTCTAATTTGGTCTGGTGAAGATTGGTTTGGTTTAGTTTAAACTAGTTTTAGTATGGTCTAGTCTTGAAAATACAGGCAACAAAAAGATAAGATGAACGAGGTTCGAAAGACATAAGGAAATGGTGACATCTTCCCGAAGAAGAAGCCAAAATATAAGAATACTTACGACATCTGTCGATGTAGTAGGGAATTTTCCAGAAAAAAAATTCTACCATAAAATACTGAAGATTTTGAAAGCTTTTTTACTAAAAATTTTGACTCTACATCCGAAATGTTTGAAAGATAAATTTGAACTAACAAAATGTTTTCCTGGTTTCCATGATTTTTCAAGGATTCCTCATTTCCATGGAGAATTGTGACAGACCCAAAATTTTAACCACAATGTCATAAACCCAAAATTTTCTCAAAATTTTTGAATACCAAAATTCAAAATGAGCAATAAAAATAAGTCAAGCAAAGGCCTGAAAGTAACGTAAGTCTCTTTAACAATTTGAAGACTCCTCTTAATCCACATTTTCTGCAGCAAATCCATAAAACGCCCTGAAGATGAAACCGACATAGTAACTCTTCTGCCACCCGGAGATGATTGTTTTAAAAGCACGGAAAGCATCACGGAGCCAACCACTTTATACAGTGAGCGTCCTGACCCGGTTCTGGAAGCAGCCAAGAGGGATAAAATGGCTGCGGGTGAAGTTACACCCCCGAAAAAAGAAGTGAATGCAGACATAGCTCCATCCGTCGGCACACGTCTCCAAATGGCTACCGATAAACTCCTGAATAAACAAGCTGTCTTTCCCACGGAAAAGTACGTCCCACCTGAGAAGAAAGAATGGAAGGAAGCCAAAAAGAAGAAAAAACAAGAATTCCTGGACTCTTTAAACCAGTGCGACAAGGAATACCAAACGCTCGAAGTGGAGAAGCCTGTCATGGAGAAGAAACTCAACATTCAGGTAACCAAACAACTTTTGTTGTTCAAGCTTCTTCACTAAATTTTCCAGCTGGAGGTGGCTTCGCCAGACACAAGTTCCGCAAAGGTCGTTCCGAGAAAGCCATCCTACGACAAAGACGCTGAGTACCCAGACCCTCAAACTGGCTCAGAATTAGCAGTCCATAAACCTAAGAGCGGCATTTTCATCAATGTTACCAAAGACCCTTGTTTGGATGAGGATGGCCCGTAAGCACATTTACCCCAAGGTAAGTATGAAGCTTAAATTTTCATGGGTGTAGGACTCCAAGAAAAGTTGTTAGAAGACGCAAGAAGAAAAAGAAGAAAAAACCTCCGGAGACTCCTACCGAGGACGAACTTTACGGTATGAACGCAGAAGAGGAATGGGAAATGTTTGGTGAAGATGGAGAAGGTCATATCCCTGGAATGGCGAGGGCGACGCAGATGAGCAACGAAATTCTTCTCACGAAATACAGGAGGAAAGCTTCGATGGCTTCGGCTGCAACGGAGGTGCTTAAAGAAGATTGGGTAGCCGAGAACATCAGTTGGGATAAAATTCCGGTGATCACAAAGGTGGTCCAAACTATGAGGATGGATCAAGAGGCCCAGAGGCCCAGGAGGAAGATCAAACACGGGACTTTAGAGAGCCACTCCTTCACTAAGTTGGACCAGCCCATTCTGGAGAAATTTTGCTTCAAAAGTACCTTGGGAAGCATACACAGCGCCGACCCTAATTTTTCTTTGACCAGCAGGGGGAAGCAAGGGGTGTGTATGTCCGTAGCAGCTTATTGCTATTCAAAGTTTAAGCATCCGAAGCGCTGGAACTCCATGACTATCGACGACGTGGTGGAACTGGGCGACCAGCTGTACCACCAGAGTATAGCAACTCTTCACATGCACAACCATAAGAAAGAGTTGAAGCCAAAGGAACTCCAAAAATTTGTGATAATTGGTAAAGATAGGATAACCCTCAGGATGAGTTATTGTTTGCTTTGTTTTCTTGCAGATGAGAAAAAGGTGCGCTACCAGATTGAAGATCCTGAGATAGTTGGTTACGTGAGATCCACTGACAAAAGAGTGTATAACATCACCAAGGGTTTGAAGATTTTTTTCAATAGGAAAAAGGCTGGGATTCTGATGACTGATAGTTTGTCTTTGGTGATCTGGAAACCAACCAAAAAGTTCTTTTATTTCTTCGACGCGAACCCTCGAGCCAAAGATCTTTACCAAGACCCTAAGGGTTCGGCAGTCCTGGCGAAGTTCACTAAAGTCTCTGGCATATCCACTGTTCTTCTGGACAGGACCGACTTGGACAACTCAGCTTTTTTGATATCGGAAATTGTCGTGAAGAAAATTTCCGGTCAGTATGATCTTGATGAGGACCTTCCAGTGGACGAAAGCAGCAAATACAACATCATAAATGAAAATAAGGCTGTTGTTAAGGGCACTTTTGACTTGTCAGACAAATGCTTCGGGTTTGCTAGGAACAAGCAGGCTTTAGCTATGGCTTGCGTGGCTCTGGTGTACTCCAGGATAACTTCTCCCAATTGCTGGCACAGGAAAACCATAGATAAGATCATGGTGATTGGCAACCAGCTCTTCGTGGAATGCCAGAAGACCGAGAAGATTTCTGAAATGAAGCTAGAGAATATGCCAGCTCTCTTCACTATCGGTCCCTATATCGTCAACATCTACATTTTTGCTAATAGGTTTTCTGATTTGATGTTCAAGAAAGGCCAAAACCGTCTGGAGGCGTGTTTGGATGAGTTCTTCCAAAGCTGTACTAATGCTGTCGTGGAAATAGGGCGGTATACTCTAGCTGTATGGCTGCAGAGGAACATGTACTACATGTTCGATCCCTACTCTAGGAATTTAGAAGGATTGAACTGCAGGAGTGGGACAGCCTGTGTGTCTATGTACTCCAGCGTGAACAACTTGTGTGACACCATTACCAAGAACTTTCCTGAACCTGAAATGATATTCAAGATACACCCTTTGAAGGTAAGCATTCCTAGGGATCCTGATAAAGTAGTTGGGAAAAATAATCTTTTTCAATTCAAGGTGTTAAAAATTCATAGGGACAACGCCATGTCCCGAGTCTTCCCAAAAACCATGCAGATGAACGATTTCCCAGTGGAAACCTTCCGATGCCAGAAAATGAAGAAAAGCAAGAAGAAAGCCATCGAAAAACCAATAACAGTCCACCTGCCAGGTTGCGCCATGAAGAAGCTGGTGGCCGGAGAGTCCCCGGGACCTTCTCTAATAAGCGTCGCTTCCAACGTAGCAAGCATCAACGTTGACATCCTTCCACGTCTTCCCTTGATTCCTCCCAAGGTAGCGATCACCACCAAAATAAATGAGTTGGGCATCGTGGCGGACCTGGACTCCCCTAGCCTATCAGACACCCAAATCGAACCCGCTAGGCCAAAACCGTTCGGAGAAGAACAAATAATGCTGGTGGACTTGGACTTCTACAGGCTCACAAAAGAAGAACAAGAGATGCTAGATAAAGGCGAAGGCGAAGGAATTAAAAGCGCTAGGATGCTAGGCAAAGGAGAAGGTGAAGGAGAAGGGGAGAGTTATTTGGCCTTGACGCAAAGACTCCAAGTGCATTCAGGTTCTTTGGCACCTTGCTTCATGTCAGCCCAGGTTTGCTATTTTCTTCATTAATTGAAATTTTGAGGTATTAACCATGTTTGCTTCTTCTCTAGATGAACACGGACATCTCCTACAGGTACAAGATTCTTCCAGCGCTGGAGATTCCTCAAAAGTTCAAGAAGGAGGAGGAGAGGCCTCCTTTGAGCGCGGAATGCCAAAAGAAAGCTTTCGAGCTGAAGAGGAACTACAAAAATGTTGATGAATGTGTCCAGATATTGTCGGGAGAACAAGCAATTTACGATTATGCTGAAGACGAGGACATGGCTAATAAAATTGCGCCCTACGTGCTTATAATGGCGGTTACTTTAGCTCAGGAGTTTCCTCCGTCCAAATGGCACAGCAAGTGCTTGGACTACATCCTGAAGTCTGGAAACGAGCTGTTCAATCAGTACCAAGAATGCTACGATAAAATTGATGAATTCAGGATAAAGTTTATCATGAACGAATTCAAGGTGACGGTGGAGAATATCTTCGACACCTACATCGGAAGAGATGTGTTTGATTCCTGCGGTGGCCATAAGGCCATAGAATGTTACATAAAAAGCGAGCTTTTGGACAAGAATACTTGTGGGTTTGTAATAACTCCATGGTACGTTGGTTTAGTTATGCTGTACAACAATTTGTATTATTTGTACCTACCATACATGTGCAAGTTGGATGGAAATGCTGTGGAAGTAAATGGAGAAGGTTACGCCTGCGTTTTAAGATTCAAGTCTTTGGATTTTTTGGTGTACAGGTAAATCTTTTTCTTCTTGCGTTTGACTCTTAAACTCTTAAGTATTCCGGTAGGTTTATAAGAAACAGGGTTATCCACACGGGGCAGGAAGACTCAGAATATGTAAGGTTCGTCTTGGCGAGGCCCACCATCATCAGACTGACTGGTAAGGAATGTCCTCAAGGTCCTAAAGAAGAAATCTGCGAAGAAGACCTACAGATAACGCAATCTAAGGAGTTAGCTAAGGAATCTAACTACGTGGCGAACCCAGACGACTCGCAGATAGTCAGGGGAACGACGAACGTTGCGGATTATGGAGATGACGTGGAGTACATAGCGCCGTTCATTTGCATCATGGCGGCTGTCGTTGGGAAGAAGTACAACGTCTTAACGTGGTCCACAGAGATAATTGATTTCATCATGACTTGTGGGGCTGAGTTGTACAAAGAATCTAAAGTTAGGTTCGACCAAGTGCCAAAATTAGTAATTCCTAAAGTTACTCTGGGTCAGGCAGATTATACGATAACAGTATCGTACCTGTTTGATGGTCCCATGAAGCCAAACGTCCTGGAGTCTGCGCTCTGCAATGTGCTTCAGCAAGAGTCCGAATGGATAATCCTGGTGACGCAGTACTACTCCTGCGCGGTGTTTTTCAATAACTTCTTATACTATCTCTTCGAGTGCTTCGCTTGCAACGAAATAGGCTTAGGAAATGGTCCTGAGAACAAAGGAGCTGGTTGCGTCAACAGATTTAAGGACCTCAACTCCATGATCGCTAGGATTATGTATAATAAGAACAAACGAGAGGCTAAAGAACAGCTGGAATACGTCAAGTTCGTCATGAGCGTGTGCACCGTAAGGAAGATCTGGAAGCCTCCATTTCAGAAGAAGCAGGAGGAAGAGGAAACCGCGGCTGAGTATGGGGAAGAAGCTGAAGATTTTGAGGAGGACGAGGGCGAAGAAGAGGAAGGAGGGGATGCTCAGGAGAAAAAGAAAGATGCGCCTAAGAACGTCGTTGGGTACCAACAGAAGAAGGGAAGGTGGATCCTGGAAGGAAGCAAGGCTCTTACGGATAAAGACTCGGTGTCCACTGGTATCAAAGAGGACCACTTCGTCAATTTGTGCGCTTGCTTGATGGTCATCAACCATCCCGTTAAGAAGTGGGACACCCGGAGGGTGGATACTGTTGTGGAAATGGGAAAGCACATATTTGCCCTTGCTAAAAATACTCAAGTTTCTCCCAAGAGAACAGTGAGGAACATCCTCATAGGGAAGTACTTCTTTGATGTAATAATTAAGAAGATTATCATTCCAACTTGGAGAAAGAACAAGAATATCGACGTTGGTAAGTATTATAAACGGCTCAAAAAAATGCAAAATAAAATAAAAATTTATTTTTTTTACTTTTCCAAATTTTGCTACACTCAACACGTCTTCGACTAAAATCTGATTTTAATTTCGTTATTAATGGATTTGCAGTGCTCCTTAATCATCTTCATGACTTCGGTGTTGTTTCCTGGAGGGGTGGGCTTCACCCCAGTTGCCCAGTAGTAGATGTCCCAAGCGTCTTGAGTGGTGTCCAGTAGCTGGTTCAGTCCATCGATTTGCTGTGAATTCATCCTATTCACGAGCTGTTCCATGAAGTTGCACAACAGCAACCCATTTTCTAGCATTCCTCTCTTTTTGATCATGATGAGGACCTCCTTCCTCTTCTCCTTCAAAACTTTGGATTCCTCTAAGCCATCTTGCTTCTGCTGGACGGCTTCCGCGCTAAACGAACAGTAGGAACGAAGGGCTCTCGTACAGAAATTGGATGTCCTCCTGATTAATTGACACAGATTCATTTTATTGATATTTGAAATCCCAAAAAGACTCGATGATGTTTCATAGAATTAAATTAAAATACGTTGACATGTAGTTTGACAAAAATTTATTTTTGAACTAATCCCATGAGCCGACTTCGATTTAAATAAAGTCTTCCATTACCTTCTATGGATTGGTTGAGTCTTATCTTCTACTTAATTTAATTTTTCTTCAACCACTCAGGCTTATCAACTGTCTTAAGCAAGAGGAAGTACTGCATAGTCCAATTCCCCAATCGCTCCTACGCCATCTACAAAGAAGAAAACATTTACCATCTATTCGACGCATATGGACCTCCTCCTTCAAAAGGCCA
>JAUIMW010002219.1:0-11033 GCA_033557785.1 Enochrus cinctus | reverse complement strand
ATTTTTTTATGAATGAATAGAACTTCATTCAGTAATCAGCGCTTCTAAACTTGTTCTCTTAATGTTTAATAATTTTTGCTGGCCTTATTGTTAACGTGGGACCATCACATTATTATTATATTTTGCCCAAAATTATTAACTCTATGCGCTGGCGGAGTTTGTCGGTATCGAATAGAATCAGGCGGTATATGCCCCATGTACCTATCCGTAAGCCGCTTGCAGTTATGTCAATATCAAAGCTTTAATAATTCCCTTATCCATTACTAGGAACAGTGGACAGGGTATCGGTAAAGCTTAATAACTAGGCGTAATGTTCCACGTTTAGAGATAGTTCCGCTTTAGAATTGTATGTAACGTCAAATTACATAGCGGAATTGATATTACACAGGTTGAGCCGGCTGACGCAATTATCCCGCAGGATCGAGAGAAGCAATGGCGTTTTATTTGCAAACTTTGCTCTATTTGAACGTATCAGAAAAATATATTGACATTTCTTGTTAGTTCTAGTTTAGCTTTTACCAACGAAACTTAAACAAATTTAAAAATTTAAAATTTAGCTTTTCTGGTTCAGAAAAAAAATCGTGAGCAGATCAATTAATTGAAATATTTAATATATACAGAATCCTTCAACATAAATGTACAACTTCTTTTTGTTAATTGCGTACAATAGATTAAAATAGATTAACGTCAGACAGCTGAATACAGAAAGTACAACGCAATAATTAGGACCTGTCAAACAATTATTAGCTATGGGTTTCACGTTAAGGTTTATTAGAATGAATAATTGTTATTGATCTCCTGTGCAAAATGGAGTAGCAGGCTATTCTACCTTTTGTAATACTCGAGATAACCAGTGTTCGAACATTTTGAATAATTATTGAATAGTGTATTGTATTCAAACGAGCTATCATTTGATAAATTTAGGCATTACCCTATTTCAGAATGGTAAATTTCCATCAACTACCTTTCATCAGGATGATTTGTTACCTAAATGCGGTAGGCTGGATCATGTTTTCCGTATTTTCTTAGCATAATTCTGCCATTTATTTTAGATTATCTATTAAACAAAACAAATTAAAGAAACATTTTGTTACGTACATAAAGAAATAAAAACAAGTTTTCGTAGGTACTTATGTACGTACTAGCGTAGAATAACAGTATCAATCAACATAAAACGAAAATGTTATTATTTCATAAAGCCCAAAGGGTGTTCATTTTCTATTGATCATACACAAAAATCCCAATTTCCCCTACGTTGTCATTGTTAGTGTACACGGATAATGTTATTCAATTGCCAACAAAAATAACAAAAGCTTTTCATATACCTAAATATCGATATAATTGCAAATATAATTGAACAATGATTGCATTCGTTAAATGTTGAAACTATTCGAAATGAATACCATAATTAATTTTGGAAATAAAACGAAAATAAACGAATAACGTACGAATTGGTTAATGAACGACCGTACAGTTTATTAAACAAATGATAAACAATGAAATTAAAGTGAAAATCCTATCAAGTTCTCGCACCTGCCCAGGCGTTTTTTTACCATAAAAATAACGCTGTTGCTTTCTCCAAAACGATGTATCGTTCGTGCACCCTAAAAATTGGAAAGTGTTGAAAGGAAAAATTGATAAATTGCATGATGCTGCATAAATTTAAATGGAGAAAACCCAACTTTTTTTCATTATTTATAACTTCGATAGCACCTGCGTAACTGGATTTGTGGGTTTGCAACAAAAGACTTGATGGAACAGGATTTGCAGTTATTCAAAAATTGATTGAATTTCTTTTTATCACTAACAATAAAATTTCCTCAAACTTTACAACTACATACAATGCGGCAATTTTTTATACAAAAATATGACTTTATATTAGATATAACTTCATAAAGTTCGCGGGAAATTGGATTGACGTACCCCAAACGCAAGCGTTGGCGGAGTAGAATCAATCGCGTTATTATATATTCTTTCAACTTCCCACATATGATGACTTGCAAAAAAGCTGATTTCAAAATCGAGTCATGAATCAGGAAGCGCGCCTGATTTTTGTTTCCACGGCTTGGCGGTATTTTTTTCGGGGGCGCGCGGTTGATTTTTAAAATTTCTTAACCCAACAAATTTCACACGGAATTTCCACGAAACTTAATTTTATTACAAAAGCAAACTCCGGCCAAATCAAACCTGACCTTGTTCGGAAAGACGGCGCGGATCATTTATATGCAGTCTGCATTTTTCACCTTGTTTGCAAAAGAGACCAAACGAAGAGAGGTATTCGTGGAGTTCCGACGCTTTTCACATGGTTAAAATAACAAAAATAGCTCCACAGATTTAACTTCTTATAATTCTCTGAGAGAAGATGACCTATTTGTAATTTTTATAGGGAGCTGAAAAATATTTCCTTGTGGCTTCTAATGTTTATAGATAAACTTGTGCAGGAATATAGATAGTAATCTTGAAAGCTGTACTTACTTGGAGTATGTATTTTCACATTAATTAGTGTTTACTCTATACTAACAAAAGGTTTAATAGATTATCATGTAAAGCGATTCAAATTAGTGTTTGTTCTTAATACATTATTATTAATTTTCACTAGTGGAAAATTTTAAATAGGCAGGAGTGCTTTTAAAGAAAATTGATATTCTTGATGTCTGATAAATTAATCTAGTAGTTACCGCGTACTTGTATCTCATCAACAAGTCTGATGGAAGCAAGAGATTTCATGCAAAATTCACCCACACGAAGATAATCTGTTATATGTTACTTACGCAAAACATTAAATAACTCAAAGCAGAAAATTTATTTGTAATACTTTCAAATAAAACTAAATTGTAATTGAAAAATATGTTTTTGTAACATTTATTTAACGCCATAATAGCGAAGATAAAAATAAACAGAAAACCAAGTGCATTGGTTGCACTTAAAGACAATTTTAGTTCATCATATAACTAGAAATGTGACGACAACTTTACGTAACTAACGACGTAAAATATCATATCACCTAAATCTATTTAATCTTTAAGATGGCAACACAAAATTGGATAAAATAATGCAGTGTGGACTTAACCTTTTTTTTTATTTTTGAACCAATAAGAAATAATTGGATTTAACGTTGTTGCCTATAATACTTAAAGTGTTATTTACAAAGAAAAGAAAAATAATACGTGGAAAATATTGATATGTTGTCGATATTGCATTCGTGACGCGAATCATGCAATTATAAAACTTGTTGCATAAATAATGTTTGCGAGGCAACAAATCGATACCTAACTGTATAATATAGCATAATTGTATTTTACTTGACTTTGTTTATTCAATATCTGGGTTTGAAAAGAAAATAAAATTTTTGTTTTCTCATAAGTTCAATAAACCAAGATGTAATAAAAAAAAGAATTAACAAAAAGTCCAACTGCATGCGGTATCTCTGCAGGAGATAAAATAGTCCATGTGGCTTCGCAAAATGAATTGATAGGAAGGCATCAAAGGGTTGAGTGTGTTAGAAATGGAGTAGAGAGCTCATGAGAGAAGCGGAACATATATCCAATTATATATCTTGTAGTAGAAGGAATTATTCCCCAGACTGTGATGGATGTTTCAGCAGTAATTTGCGGTCCCTTGACGAATGTGAAAGTTTTAGACACGCCGTACTACTAATCGAGATTTTTACAAAAGCTCTCAACTTGTTCAAGCTAGCCACTACGTAGTTCCAGAAACTTCATTACGACCAAAGATATCAACCACTTAGTTCGACCCGTGGTTACTAAATTTATTATCAGGACAGTTCTAATCTATAAAAAAGAACTTCGACGCTGCGCTTCCTGTTCTTTTAAGGTTCACACAAATTTTATGAGGAAACTTTTTCGCACACATCTTCCAGGCAACTAGACGGAATCAGTTTATATAAAAAGTGATTTAGACTTTTTCAAACTGTTGATATACGTCAATAAAAAATAATACAGAAGAAGAAAAGTTTATTTTCCTTTATTACGAACTTTGGCGGCGGCCTTCGAAAACCTTATTTAAACTTTGTCCAGACAAAATAATAAAAGAGGAACATCTAAATATTTAGTCTAAAAATCAATCCAAAAAACGGGCGGAAGGCATTTTTGCCTGGTGTAATTTTAATGGTGTTTTGCCGAGCATAAAATAACTTAAACAAACCATCCTTTTAACGTTGTTTAACGTTTTCCTCCAAACAGTGGGCGGCCGGAGTTATGAAAAAAGTTTCAGATTCCGCTTAAAATGTCTTACGTGGATAATTAACCGAACCTCATTAGTACACATAAATTGTTTGCGGCCTCGGGAGTAGTAGACGGATTTGAATGAAACAGAGTGACAGCGAGCGGCGGAGGAAATGAAAAAAGTTTCCTTCGTCCCCAAATCCCGAAATCTTCTCCCCCGAATCACATACTTGTTAACTTTCACAACAAATGGTGCTTAAAAAGTAATTACCGATTCAGGGGATGAATTTTTAGGATTTCTAGTTCTTTTTGCCCTTGTTTTTCGTGCGTGTTAACGATGCTTGAAACAGAAAAATATTGAAGGAATTTTCGCTTTTCTCTGAGAGCTTTATCACATTGATTTTCTATCTCGAATGGATCTTTTTATCCCAAAACTGATCACTTGTACTTAACGCGATTAATGCGAAAAAATACTGATTGTTTTTCAATCGATGCGTACTACTTACAAAAACTGAAGCTGAAGTACCATACCTGAAACAAGAATAAAAATGTTTATTGCAATAAAACTACAAATACACATATAATTATAAAAAATAAGAAGGAAAAAATCAGTTCCAATAAAGTAATTAACTGTTGTATCTCTTAAAGATAAGAAAAACTTTATAAAGCGTCTCACAGCAAACAGGCACTTACGTTTTTTCTTCTAAAATCGATAAAGTTAAAAACATAAATTATATTTCGGAATTGAAATTGCCGTTTAAGATTTAACACGCCCGTCTAATACTTATTAAAGCAATTAAAACTCTAATTACCTTCTACAACGCTTTTGTGGAGTCTAGACTGCGTTGTTATAAAATAATTTTGATGAGATATCCATCTGACCTATTCTGCCTGACAAGCGTGCGTGTATGAGTTGCAGCAGTAACTTTTTAACACTTCAAAATTTTCATTAAAAGCAAACTTGTACATCGCTAAGGATTAACAAGACTGTGCACTAAAAAAACTTTTTTTACAGTTTTTTTTTTAATTTCAAATAGGGTAACAGGATCCGGACAACATATTTATTATATATATGCTAAAATAATATCGATCCTTTTGAAAAAGCGAAGAATATTCTTTTTTGCTTAATAAAATTATGGTTTTGTGAAAGAAAATAACATAAGCTTCAAATATTGTAAATTCTTGGGTTTAAACTATCGAACCCTATGTACGGAAATATTTCGATACAAATATATCAGTTATCAACATCAATAGGAGAGACGATCCGATAGCGCCTCCAGCTACCCAACAACAACAGGATGTCTTCAAGGAGACTGAAACCGAGATTCGCAACCTTGCCAGCTATCGACGCATCTCCCTGCTCAGCGGACTCTCTAAAGAACTACAGGGGCGATTGCACGAACATCTCATGGACGAGCAATTGGGCGTCCCAGCCGAACAGACCACTACGCAGCAGGTCTACGGATTCAACGAAAGGAGACACACAGAAGCTGTGTATCTGGACATTAAAAAGGCTTTCGGGAAAGTCCACGTTAATGAGAGTTACCTTAGTAACAGGAAGTTCTACATCAGCAGCGAGAGCGTCCAGCACAAAGGCAATAAGGATAGATGTACCGCAGGCAGCGTCATAGGCCCGATACTTCACAACCTGTATGTCAACGACATGCCACAGTTCTCCGAATCTGAAGTTGCGTTCTACGCTGACGACACCTGCCTGTTTACACAGTCTTGGAGCTACGACAAAGCCGTAACACGCCTCCAACGCTTCCTGACCGAACTTCAATTCTTCTACAGCACATGGAGGATCAAAGTGAACGTAACGAAGAAGGTGGCGATCTATTTATCTCGCAGAAATAGGCCCCAACACCTTTACGACCTTTCATCATGAAGAGACAGCGGGTCCCATGATATGAGAAACTAGTGGCGGAAGTAGGAGGACGAGGTACCAAAATGATGCATACCAGACGAACAACCCACAGCGTCCGTAACCAAAGAATCAAAGTCGACTTGCGGCTCTGCAACAAGAGTGAGAGTTCTTACAACTGGGATCTGCAAACCTTCCCGTCCATCCTGAAGAATTAAGGGAGTTGGTGGAGAAGATGTACAAGAGACTAAGTCAGGATCTAAATTATTTCTCATAGACATTAACAATCGATGTATCTAAAGATATAAAACTATTTCTATATGTAAATGACACTCCTACGAATTCATGGGGGAGGCTATACATAAAACTGAGATACTTGATACAAAAGTCAATTGTGAGATAGCACAAAAATATCCCCTTAAAGTGATCCTCAGTAAACCAAAATTAAATCCAACAAAAATACACAGGAGAAGAATATATATAACCTTGTGCCCGATTGCATTAAAGTAAATGAGAATCACTTCAAAAGGATACATGCATCTGTGGCGGACAACACAACAAAACATAATTGCGGGACATCTCAGCTAGGCATTGCCTGAGTATTTTGCCTTCGGAAAATTGAAAAGTATGTTTTTCTTTCCTTGTAGTGGTTTCGCCTTTATATGCTTTAATTATTATTTGCGATTGGTTTTTGGGAGACGCTACGGTCCACGACACAAGCTTTTCGCTTAGATGGAGTCTGACAAAACAGTACAAGTACCATTCAGATTTATATTATAAGATTCATATGCTTATGCATAGTAAGATATCGTACACCGGCTATATAGTAAGACCTTCGATTGCAAGTGAAAATTACCGTATTGGGTCTTATATATTATTTATTTTGTTCCGATTATCCACCAAAACTTGTATCGTTATTTGCGTACGAGCAATGTTTATTTTTACTTCACATCTCAAATTAGACAAGTTTTAAATCGCTTTAGGCTGACGCACACAAATTATCTCCAATTTTTATTTTCTACACATATATAAGTGCGATACCAGCCTCAATATTAAAAATAAATTTTCATATATCTCTATAATCCAATAAAATCTAGTACGGCTTAAGCATATACACACCAGACAGAAAAAGGAATTTCGTTTTTCTTTTGTATAATAAAATCGTTGGCCTAGTTTATTTCCAATAATATCGTAAGGACAAAGCGGCCGCTGCACTGAAACATCAGTAAAGAGATTCCATAGTTTGTGGATCGCAATTTAGTTCGTAGCATAGGGTGCCGAACTAAAATCGACGACCGATGGCCAGGCGGGCCGTGACCGCTCTGAAAAGGGTTCAGGGGAACGGAATAATTTAATATGGGATTAATCCTGACAAGTGGAAATAAAAAAACTCCTCGTGGTTCATTCACACTCACTTGAACAGGAATTTAATAAAACTTGGGCCATTAAAAATTGATTACCCAGTCCTTATCTACACAGTAAACATATTTCAAATAGGGAGGGGTATAATCCAACTTCTGGTATTAAACTGTCGGGTGTTAGAAGTAAATTAGATTCTGGGAAGTTTCAACTACATTTCCGTTGCCCAGCGAGTGTGGAAATGGCTTAACATGTCCATATTCCAAAGTATGTTAAGAAATACATTTTCAGGGAAAATCGATACGCTGTTTTAAACCGCCTTTTAGCAAGTATTCCAACTTTGAGTTTCTCATTGCGAGAAACGTTCCCTTGGAAAATATTCAGCTAGATTTTATGGACTAAGATAAATTTACAATGGGAGTAAAATCTTCACACACTGTTTAATCTAACTTTGTCTTCGTACTTTGTACAGTTTATTAAATTAGCCTTTAAGCTGTACTTTTAATTACTTTCGGTGGTAATAAGCAGTAAAATAAAAAACAGTACGTTAAGCAAATTGATTAATTCAAAATAGTACATTATATTCACGAAGTGGAAAAAGAATAAATTTTTAAAATCGCTTATACATAAAAACGTAAACGATCCCGTTTTTAGTTAAAAATAATAAAAATTATAGACGTTAAAAAAACAGGTACATGGGAATATAAAACATTTGTAAATACTTTGAAAGCGATTCTAAATGTTTGATGAACCTTTCGGAAAACATCCGGTAATTCGTTGAAATGGATTAATGAACATTATCCTTTTGAATCCCAGGAGGATCCTGCACTCCACTACAGTAATGCAGAAGTTTGCAGACGCTTGGCACACACAATAGGTTTTTTACGGACGTTGCCGAGCTACAATTTATCACATATCTGGTGCTTATTAAGAAATGACGTCGTGCAAAATGAAAAGAAAACACGTCCACGTCGGGAACGCTCCGGCTAGTAAATGAAGGCTTGGAGGATTTAGATTTTGAGGATTATGGAATGGGAGGAAAAACATTTAATGAGGATGCGATGCACAGGAAGTTCAGATAGGGTTTTTAGTAAACTGCTGCAACCTACAGTAGAGTAGGTGTTTTCTGCAGGCATGTTGTTTATACTTATGATTAAAGATGATGCATGCCAAGTTTGCATAATTCTGTTGTTACAATTAAAGGCTTATTTTGTAATGTCACGTGCGCTCCATTTATTATTTTTTAACAAATAAAAAAACAAACAAAGGTTTTAATTTAATTTTCCACAAACAAATTTAACACCTCCACGAAGCAACTTCCCCATTACAGGGATTATCTAACAAAACCACTAGATTTGCAGCTGCATTACTGTCATGATTTATTATGGCTACATTATTAATCACATTAATTTTGTATTTGCATACGTCATGTCATATTAAAGCTCCGCGTCATTACTGATGATATTTACAAGTAAAATATTTACTCGCATTTATCAGCCATATGTGTTTCTATGCGTTATTTATTACTATTTCGGATATTTCATAATAATTGCTCATTAGGAAAGTACATGTCACCCAATCATTTTGATTTGTTCCTAAACTGACCCTATTTGTTTCGCCTCATCCATAAAATTGATTGCTCAGCGCATTATATTCCTTTGTGCGGCGCAGAATCCTCCCAATTAAAAAAGGAAAAGTTTTACACCATTTCATTTAAACATGCTTCATAAATTTCATTTTGTGATGATTTGATGGCCATTCCAGAGTTAAAGGGTAAGAGTAAGGTTACACATAATTTACATATTGGATGTTAACAGGTTGTCTTGCAGAATGCATAATTTCATTAAACTGTTAGTACCACCATAGAACTTATTCAGAGAATCCGCGGTAATTTCAGCAGAAACAAAAAGTTTTCGAAAATTGTGGCTTCCATAAACAATGTATATACAGAGGCGAGCACCGCTGAATAACACATAGCACGTCTCTGTGAAGCTTCTGAATATTCAATACTGAAAACTTTTACTAAATATTTGATAGTGAAGCTACCAACTTTACAAACAAATAATTAGCAAGCTAATATACCGCTTCAACTTGTTACAGGAGGAACTTTTCGTATGGAAACCCGAGCGAATTAAATAATCACTGAACTTGATGTGAGTCTTAATTTGGTTAAAATATTCCTCGGAAAAGTCGAAGTCTGGACAGAATAATTAGACAATTAAAATTCTCCGTTATTTCTAATAAATTTGTTTTAAGTTCAGTAAAATAATGCTTTTATTAAATGGCGGTGTCTAACTATTTTTATATCTTTCGTTTGATTTACTCACGAGAATATAAGAAAATGTATAATGAAGTAAGTGGCATCGCTATTACATAAGAAGATTGATCTTGTGCTTTAGCTACATAAACAAACTTGACATTTTCGCTACAAGATTTTCTACATCCACGATATTGTATTTTCTGTAATGGCATTCAAAGCAACTGGATCATGCTGTGTTTGCGTCCTTTTTATCTGGATGGCTCGACTGTGCGGTGATTGTTTTGCTTCTAAATATCGTTACTTCAGCGTCGACATGTGTTAAGTCCATAATTGAAATTAATTGGTATTTTATACCGCGTTATAAAATGAAAATTGACAATTCGAGGTCAACTGAACATAAATTAATTAGATACTCATGATTAATTAAAGAGTTCTTTAAAGTGTGTTTCCACACGTAGAGTTTTAGTAATATCGTTGGCAATTTACTTGAAACATAACTTTTGATAAATTATTGGTAATTTACCTTGATTTAGCTTAACGTTCATACAAATAATTTTAGAAATTTAGCTTGCAATTATTTGTTCTGTTGTTATTTAATTTTTTTGGGCTCAAATCATCAAAAAATAAAATTATGATTTTACGTTATTTCACCACAACACTATGAAAAGTCAGTTATTAATTGTAACTGGAAACACATATTTATTTACTTTCTATTATTCTAGCATTATGAAACATACATTGTTTTGTTTAAAAAAAAAAATGAAGAAAAAATTCTTGAAATTGAGAGAATGATGGTAGATCAAATACAAAATGAAGAATGTATCGATCGCAAAATAGATAGGTTTATATCTCGACTTTTGAGGAGATTTGTTCCCTAATTTAATATTGTACAACAAATTTACCTTACCTAAGCACGAAAAATTACTGTGTCCGGAGTACAACTGTAGTCTGTGATTATTTGGTAATAAATAATAATATTAATTATAAACAATTATAATATTGGGCTACTATGCCGGACCAAAAGTTGTTATTTTTAAGCTCATTCTATACGTCTAGCCTAAATATTTAGGTTTTTTATTTTTAACACGTAAATTTATGAATTTTATAATTTTGAATAATTAAAAAGGGTTGAAAACAAACAATTTGTATCTTTTAAAGATTGTTACTTTATTTTATTTCTATTCTTGTCATCTGAGTTGCCGACTGCGCATCTTTATTTTAATATATACAAAACATTTTTTTCAATATTTCTACCCTCAATTATTTATATCTGATTCATTTAGTATAAGTAAGTCTTTAAAATATTAATACATTTTGAGCTTCGTCACACTGTCCTTAAAAAATGAGGACCAATTGCATAATCGTG
>JAUIMW010002218.1:0-11034 GCA_033557785.1 Enochrus cinctus | reverse complement strand
TATATATATAAATTGATTATTTTAAATTTACAAGTCAATATTTTATTTTTACATCAATTAAAATTTTATTTTTCTGTTGCAGGCTACAGAGCATTCAAACAACTATATTTGATTTATATTTTCATTATTGTGAGTACCTTTGAGTGAAGTAGATGTGTGAGTTATATTTTCGAAGGCTATAAAGTTGTTTTTATAATTTAATAATTAAATTACTCAATATTAAACGAGCTTAAGGTAAATTAATGTAATTAATATTAATTGATTAATCATATTTATATAAGTATAATCACTATTTATTAAATGTCACAGAAAAGTTGTAATAATTATAATTCCTTTTTAAATAATTAATAATTTCTTTTTATGCAAAACGTAAAAATATTCTTCTTTTAAAATAAACTAAAATATATATTTTTTAAATAAATGTGTTATTACATCTAATCTATTAGCTGTTTTTTGTCTAGAGTTTTGTTTTACGTGTACTTGTTCTTCTTTAAACATTTTCGGATCTTCCAAATCTTCATTTCTTTTTTCTATCAGTTTTGTTTTCTTTTCTTGTAATAGTTCATTTATTTATTCATACAATACTCTACATACTTCTTTATGTCTTTCAACATAATTAGTTGTTATTATGTTCTCTAAATTCAATTTAAATGGAGAAAAATCTTCCAATCTTCCATTCAAAATTTTTATTTGTGTATGTTTAGTAGAACAATGTATTGTATTGTTGCACGCCATTACTGACTTTTTCTTCTATGGTTAGATCTTTAGATTTAGATTTAGAAACCTTATATACTCTAATAATCTAGAGTGAAATCTTTCTATTTGCCCATTAGACCTAGGATGTTCTGGAGTGCAGAAGTGCAAGTCGATTTTGTGTAGATTCAAAAGATTTTTTTATAATGTGATTTCGGAATTCTGTTCAGTTGTTTAAAATATTTGTATATTATAATGTAAATTTCACTAAGTTACTTGTGACTTCTGTAGGTGTTGGTGCATGTATATAATAAGCTTGTACATACTTAGAAAATGCATCTACAATTGTAAGAAATTTCTTCTTCTCCACTTGGAATGTAGCTCAAGTGGCTCGTTCGGTGTGTGAGGTTCATTTCGACATGACAGTTTTGTAGACTGTTTTATATTTTGCCAATAGTAATTCCTCTTAATTCGGCTCTCTGTTTCTTTTATACTTCTGTGGTTGGACTTTCCGAGATGATTTTCCACGATCTCCAATTTTTTGTTTTCATCCTCGACATCAATTAGTTTTTGAGTACATTTTTCAAAGTTATATGAAGGAAATATAAAATTTTTCCTCGCCACTTTGCAGAAATATTAGTACAACTCTGAGATTTCGAAGAACAGATAATAGGTAACTTTCGGGGCTATATATTCTCTAATGAAGTTTATTAGATCACATAATAAAATAAAACAATGCGTTGTTTACCGAACTATGTAGTAGTTGGGATATAATTACTTGGTTCTGTTCATAATTTTCAGGGGCGTCAATACACAGAATTTCAACTATAGGATTTTCATCATTGTTAGAGTGAATGGTTCCTGTGTCCAAATCCCCAATTTCTACGGGATCTTTAGGATCTTTAGTTTCTTTTAATAGGTTATCTAGGAGCTCGTCTTCATCCAACATGGCTTGCCTAGATATTAAATCTAGTTCTGTGCTTAAATATTTGTCAAAAGCCTTTTGCAAGACTTTATCAACCAATATCTTCTTCGACTATAGTCATATTTCTCTTATCTTTATCTCCTTTTGTCTGCATGGTACTGAGTATTTTTCAATTAAGACAATCTTATCAGGATTGGGTTTTACACCGTCTGGCGTTATGAGGTATCCTAGATAAGCTACTCCCTTTTTTAAGAATTCACATTTATCTAGTCTATTACTGCCTTCCATTTTTGTTGACCAAAGGCATCCAACTTTTTTGGGACAACCCATATGGGACCTGACCAGGGAGGCTTGTTTTCTTGGATTACGTCTTATCTCAGTATATCATTTATCTGTCTACGCACTTTCTGTCTATATACTTGAGGATACCTGTAATTTCTCCTGTATACAGGGTTTTCATCAGTTGTTCTAATTTGATGGTTCACTTGATTTGTGAAGGTAAGTTTATCCCCTTCTTTATAGAGGATATTAGGGAAACTCTTTGAGCAATGAGATAACTGAATGTTTCTTTTATGAATTTAGAAGATCCAGTACAAATTTAGACAGATCGATGTTATTTTGATAGAAAGTGTTTGAGTAATTATTTTCGGCGTTTATATCATTTCTATACCTCTCAACTTTAAATACATTGTAGTAAATGCTTCGCCATTGGTGGTTTCTTTAAACTTTCAGGGATTCCACAACCTTGAAAATTCTGGTATGGAAGTATAATGTCTCCATTCCTTAAACTTGTTTGGTTTGATTACCCTTTCAGTTCTCACGGGCTCATTGTTGTGTCATTTGGAGTTTTTTGAATTTTATAATAATTTATTTTAACTTGAGTTTTATCTGTCTTTAAGTTTTTTAAGTTATCCATGCCAAGGATTCCATGGAATATTTTGTGTAATCTGAACAGGAAGAATTTTAACTTTGTTTTTTGATCATTGAAGATCATTGGGCATGGTATTTGGACGCTATTTTGATGTGGACACTTGAAATACACTTGTGATCGTAAATGGTTCAGGGTCGATCAAACTTTTAAAATGTTTTTCGGCTATTTCTGGATTTAGAAATGATTTAGAGGAGCCGGTGTCTACTAATAGTTTTACTTCCTCATCTATAAATTTTTTTATGTTACCTAGGGTGGTATTTAAAGATATATTGAGTTGTCTTCCTCTGGGATGAAACAAAAATTTTGTTCTTTTTCAATTTGTAGTTTTGTTTCAGAATAACCATTACTATCTACGGACATATGAGTTGGTTAATAGTGTTGTCTGGAGTGTTCACTGATATTGTTTTGGTGTACTGATTGACTTCGGGATGGTATTTTGCAAATGATGTGTATTTTGGTTCCTGTTTATTAACACCTGTACTCGTGAGTTTGTGATTAAACGAGGTTTGTATGAATAGTTTTGCCCTTGGTTAAAATTTTCTTATTGATTAACATTTCTATCAGATCGTTGTGTTTTGTCCTTGAATGAAATGTGGTTGGTAATTCTAACTTTGTTGTTGGTTATTTTGCCTATTTACAATGTTTTGGTTTCACGAAGGCATGTGGTTTTGAATATTTTGTGTTTTTGGCTTAAAATAGACAAATATAAACAACCTTTGGAAAGTATCATTCGTTGTTTCGTAAAATGTCTGCACAATCGATTCACAAGCTTGTAAGTATCAATTCGGATCGATCCTTTAAGTCAATTGTTTCTATGGACATGGATTTAAAAATGGTTTAGGAAATATCACAAAGGTATATAAGGTAGCAAGACAATAAGGCAAAAGGATTTCTTAGGTACAAGTTTGGTTAATCATTAATACGAAGACTTTATCGCCCAAACTATCCTGTTCGCAGCGCTAGTTATAATTCCGAAGGTTATAACTACCTTTTTAAAAATATATTTTATAATCTATTAATTAATTTACTTATAATTAAGTGGCTTAAGGTAAATTGTCGTAATTAATATTAATTGATTAAAATATTTATGCAAATACTGCAAGTATTTAAAAAATGTCACATAATAGTTTTAGTGACAAAAATATAAATTAAGTAATTATAATTCCTTTTTAAATATAATAATTTATATAATTTCTTTTTTTAAATGTGTTTCTTTCTAATAACAGTTTCTTGAAATAAATGTATAATATATAATAATTTTAATATAAAATGTTTTAAATAATGTATAAATTCTTAATAATAACTTAACGACTTTGTAATAATTTGAGTTACTTAATTCGCCCAAATGTCGATAAGGAGAATAATTAAATTACATTAAAAAAAATAATTTTAGAGATGTATACTCTTTTAAGTTAAAGCCAACAATGCTAAAGTGGCGGAAATTTGGAACTGGACACATTACATGCTTCACAGGCAATCACTTGTATCAACAAGAATTTCACTCATAGAAAAAAACGTATACTCACAAATAGTAAAGATTTACAACAAACTGTAATTAATTCTTACAAAATAAAGGTATTTGAGTTTTAGATATTAATGTTGATTTTTGAAAAAGTCACTTATTGTACACATTGGAATTGTACATTATGGAAATGTATTTAGACAATAAACAACATGACTCGAGTTTTTATTATTGTGAAATTTTAGCCATTAATAACAATGCCCACTGGCGTTCAAATTATAAAATACAAGTACAAGTGTGTTTCAACTTTCTGGCATTTTTTCCTCCCACTTTTTTAAGGAGTTTCAACAAGAAAAGATAATAAATAATAAATTAGGTAGTTTACAAGTTCATTTTAAAATAAATAACATGTTCGATAAAAACAGTTCTATTTGTACTATAAAAGATGTAGCAAAAATAGTAAACATTTTATTAGTGAAAATACATTTATGAAATGAACTTATTGACGTAACAACATATATGTATTTCTTATAACTAATTTACGTAAAATTAAATATAAAAATTAGTAATTATAAAATATTTCATACAAACACATTTAAGACATACATATTTTAATAGTAGCTTAACTAAATTTAAAAACAAACATATAATTATTATAAATAATCTAAATTAAATTAAAATATATTGTAAAGCATAAAATTTGAAACAGAAAAAATGGTAATTAGAAAGAAAGTAAATAAAATGAAGAAGAGTAAAAGAAACCTTTTATGTTGGTCTTTTCCATTTTATTATTTCATCTCTTTTTTTTTTAATTATTCATTTAAACTTTAGTCCAAAACACTGCACTCTGAGTTATTATTGGATATATAGTTGTCAGTGGACACTTTCAATTTCTTAGCGTATTTCATATAAAATCTAAATGAATCGTAGTCTGGTTCTTCACAGTTATAAATCAAATTCTTAGATACAACACACGTTTCACTCACTTCACTATGTTTAAAATACGAAATGTTTTTATTTTTTGCAAAGTCTATAATTTTTTGTTTGCACTCGCACACAAATGGATTGTCAGATATATCAAATTTAAAAAAGTTATTCAAATTTTTTAAAGAATTCAATAATTGTTTTGGGAGGTAATGCAAACGATTTCCATATAAATATAATCTAACATAAAAAAAATAACTAAATACGTTATCAAAAGAGTTTGGGTGAATAATTTCTATTTTATTGTTATCAAGAAATAAAATAAATAATTTATTATTTTGTGGAAAAGTTCCAGAATTAATTTTGCATATATTATTATATGATAGAATTAAACTTGTTAAATTTGGAAAATAATTAAAATCACCCGATCTTAAACTTTTTATTGAATTATTATGTAAATGAATACCTTCTATGTTTGGCATTATACTCCCAAACCAACTTGAATTAAATTTTTCCAATTTATTGTTTGACAAAATTATCCAATGTAAATTTTTGAGATGTTTGAATGAATAATCTTCTACATGTTTTATTAAATTTGAATCTAAATCTAGTATCTCTAATTCTCGAAGGCCTTCAAATACACTTTTCTTAATAATGTCTAGCTCATTTCCTATTAAACTGAGTTCTTCTAAATTTGGTAATAGGTCAAATGCTCTTGGAGAAATATATTTTAATTTAGCACTAAAAATTTGGAGTATCTTTAGTTCATGAGAAACAAAATGATTGTCTGATATCGTATCAATTTTGCAACATTTGGTCACTTCATTACATTTACATATTATTTTGTTACTATTTTTAAAAAGTTCTAAATTTAGACACTCACTGTATCTCACGTCTCTATTTATTACATATGACACGTTTTTGAGAAGACATAACTCATCTTGAGTTTGCACACCGGCGAAAAATACGAAGAAGTAAATGAACAACATTCTGGCACTATTAGAAACTGGATGGATTTAACAAGTACGAATATTAGATTAAATTAAATCATCTCATATATATACTCGGAGAACGTTATTATCTATTTTTATCAAAATTAAATATGTTTATCTTATCTTGGACTTAACTTTAACATGCTGTTGCAGAAAGGATTTGAATGACATTTCAAAGTTATCAATAATTCTAGGAAATTATCTCTGTTAACGTCAAAAGATTAACAGTTAAATGTGTTTTTTCTAATAAGAAATTGCGTTCTAAATAATTTTAATTATCATGGTTATTACAATATATCCTTGATATAACTTTTTTCATTCATCCTTTACAAGTGGTCCCACCGTCCAAGTTTTCTTCTTTTCATGTATTTCTCTTAGGTCTTTCATTTCTACAAGCAGTACCTTTCACTTCTCAGGTGCCGTGATTGTCCACGTCTGGCATCCAAAAGTCAAGATAGGTCTAAACAGTAACAAGTATTTGTAGTTTAACATAATTATAGATTAAGAAAAACATTTTTTTATAGTAAATACCTTGTATGAGTTTGTAGTACTTATTTTTGTATTTTATTAAATTATTTACGATTTTTAAAGTTAGGCTGATATAAAAATAGAAAAGAGGCGCGATAGCATTTTTACGAAAGGAAGAGTTTGGAAACCACTGTTCTAGAAAATTCTCATAAAGATAAATAAATTTTTCTTTTACTCGACATAAAATATTTCTGGTTTTTGTTCACCGCTTTCGTGATATTAAAAAAAGTAGAAACCAAGTTTTCGGATCAGATTTTGTCATCAATTCCGTAAATGCTGCTCAAAAAAGTTCAGTTATTAAGCAAAAAAAATATAGAGCTTTATATTCCGTGCAAGGTGTTCTAAGAGGTATAGACACTTCTCTGTCTGCAGAGGATATTGAAAGAAATATAAGGCCCATTTCAGTCCGCAGGTTTAACAGAAGAATAACTAATGAGAATGGAGACAAAATTTTACCTAAAAATGTTTAATTTTTTTATTATCCCGAGTAAGTATACTTATGTTTGTCCTGTCAACCATTTCTTCAAATGTTTAAGGTACGGTCACACTGAGTATGTAGATAACATTAAAAACTCAGAATATTCTTTACCACTCCTTATTTAAATTACTAAAATGTTAACTAGTGTTCTATTATGGAACGCCCGTAGTATTCTTAAAAAAAGCACGACATTTACAATCTTATTTCTGATCATGATCCCGATAAAAAATGAACATATTTTTAATATAAAAGGTTTTAATTTAATTCGTTAGAATAGACTTGACGGATACAAAACAAGGAATAATCTTACTTTCACCCTTTTAAACTTGGACATTATTTTCCACAAGATTCCCAATTGATTGATTGAAAATATAAATTATTACGATGCCCTTGATAAACCTTCCTCCTAGGCGGAGATTTAAATGCGAATCATTCCATTCGGGATTCCTCTATTGCAAATCAAAATGACAAAACATTGTTTGCAACAACGTTTTAAATGACGATTTTCCCGCTAGATTTACGGGCCCTTACAAAAATAAGAGTGCAATTGATATCTTCTTGTGTTCATCTGTTTTGGCGGAAAAATGAAATTTTTAAGACCCATTATCTAGTGATCATTTTCCTTCAAGGTGCACTGTTATGCTATATTTTCCTAGCATTGTTCCCAACAATACTCCTAAACCAAGACGCAACTTTAAAACCGCTTACTGGTCTTCATATTTTTAATCAAACGTTATCCTTTTCCAATTTTTATTCGAAGATGTACTCTCCAGCTTATGCTATCCTGCCGTTGTTTTTTAATTTTCAAACGCCGATGTGAACTTTTCTACCATAACCTTTGACGAAGTATCAGCTTATATTAAGAATAGAAAAGACTGCGCCGTGGGAATGGACGGAATCTCCTACCTCATGTTAAGAAATTTGTCTCCATTAGCCATTCAGTACCTCACTGATCATATTTAATAAAGTGCTAGCAAGTGATTATTTTCAACAAGAAAGGTAAAAATACCTCGTCGCCCCAATCAGGAAAATAGAGAAAAACCATAATACACCTAGCGGATACAGACCAATAGCTATTAGCTCGTGTAGGGGAAAGTAAAGAACAGAATGGAGTGGTTTTTAGAACATAATAAAATCCTTTCTCTTACCCATTATGGGTTCAGAACGGGCAAGGGAACATCTGAGGTTTTGAGCATTCTAATCAACAGTATTAATATGAATATCCCTGAGAGGAAAATTGTACTGACTATCTTCCTTGATTTGTAATCTGCTTATGATTTCTTGATCACTGTTGTATTAGATTCGGTCATATCCCAATATAATATTCTCTCCGCATACAGAAAATACACATTAAATTTCTTATCTAATAGATCATTTTACGTACGAAACTCTGCGTCTGGTAACATCTTACCCCGCGTTTACACTAAATGCTGCGCAGCATCACTGCTTGGACAATACTATTGTTCATATGATAGATCAGCAATAAAACTTAAACGGTAGAGACACTTTTATGGTACCTTCACGCATTTTACATGATATTTACAGATTTTTTCTACGAGAATAAATTGAGTTTTGGAATGCTGACATCATTTTTGTTTTATGTGGGTCAATTCAATCTTTTGTTGAATGTAGATGGAGAGTTATGTAAGATCTGTATATGTTATGCCAACTTAAAGATAAAATATTAATTTGATAAAAGTATAGGTGGGAAGGGACAACTATGATTATGAGAAATGGAGTTGATCAAATTTTGTTTGTGTTGTGTTTAGGTATAAAGGATTTAAATACAATATGTTGATATGTAAACCATTTGAAGGTTTTTTTTGAATGCTGAAACTAAGTAGATAAATTTAAGATGAAAATGATTTCTGGAATTAATTTTATAAATCTAAAATAAAGAAGCCGAATTCTGAAATTATATTCAATATTCTAAAAAAAAGTATACCTGATAGACTGGGTGTAATTTATGTTTAAAAAACGCAGGTGTATGTTGTCAATGAATGACTGTTATTGTTAAAAGGTTTGAAAGGAACAAATATTTACTATCAATGTAAACTAATTGTTAAGAAAATAAAAGTAAATGACCTTTTACTGTTAAAAAAAAGCACCCCCATTGTACTCGAATACATTGAATTTTATGAACAGGGTGCGAATTTTATTTCTTTCAAGTGTTCTGTAACAGTTTGATTTATATATTTATAAATTGTAAAGAGAATATGTTTATTAACTAATTAATATGTATTTTATTTTAATTTGTATATACGCGAAATTGCAATGGTGTTTAATTTTATTGCATGTATACTGTGATATTTTTTGTTTAATATTCCATGATTTCATTTCAAATTTATACTGTTTTCATACTTAAAAAAATCAATCGGTAATAAAAATAATAAATGTTCTAAATGTTTATGAAAATATACTAGAATTTTTGCTAGTTGGCGTTCACGTCATTGATTTCGGGGTCAATTTCCGACAAAAATATATGATTATATTTTTTTATTCTATTGTAAATTAAAAAATGAATCAAAGATATACGCAATTAGCAAATAACGTATTCTAAAATAAAAAGTAGCTTTGCTTAAATGTCTAAGATAATATATGCTTTCTTGTCATTTTCAGTGTCGTATGTACCTATTTACATCGATTGGAAAGAAGACGTGTGAAAGCTTATGGTCACACAACAAAGAAGAATAATTAACTTTAGTTACAGTACAAAATGCGGTCCTCCAGACCTCCTTGTGGTTCTTCTTTCATTTGGAAAAATCAGTGAACATGTCTTTGTTGAAGTAGAATAAAACAACATGAAAGAAGGACGCTATATTTAAAGATCTCTTTAACACATTTATTTGTTTGAGTTTAAGTTTAATCGCTCGATAATAAGAAGGTAATTAATATTAAGAAAGTAGTTACCATAATCAAGAAAAGTAAGGAAATGTACTCTGATAGCAGTGGACCTGGAGAACATTCAATGTCAATCAGTAAAAATCAGTAAACATCCCTTTGATAAAGTAGATTAAAAACAACATGAAAAAAGAACACCAGGTGCACTGCCAACAACGTACTCCTGGTTGATTTTTAAATATCTCTTTAATACTTTTATTTGTTCGAGTTTAAGTTTAATCACTCGACAATAAGAAGATTATTAGTAAAGAGAAGAAGGTAGAAAGTGTAGGTAGAAATACATTGATTACAGGGTACCTGGAGGAGATTCAATGTGCATGGTTAATTTATGGTCAATTTACTGACAAATTTCAATGTCTTAAACTTACTTCCCTGAAGAAGCAAGTTTTTACTTACCTTCTGTTGTCAATGGCAACCACAAGTTTGAATGTGGATTTATAATAAAAAAAATGCATATATACTTGTGATAGGTGCACATTTGGCAAAAAATCTTCAGTTATTGTGAGGTCTTATTTTATTGAGCTTCACTGTACCAAAGACCTTAAATACAATGCAAAGACGACATATTTGCCTACACTCACCCGTATTCATATGAATACAATTAACATTTGCTGTATGTTTCTAAATATAAATGATCTACCACATCTGTTTACACATAATATAAAAATTAAAGTTTTTTATGCATCAAAAGTTGTAAACATCATAAGTTTTAATAATGCGAAATAAAAATAATGAAAGGAAGAAAGATCTGATATATCAATGACGTCATAGAAAACATATGTCAAAATTACGCATGAGGCCCTACTGAATATGACGTCATCGATAAAATCTGACATTAAAATTCGTGGAAAAAATCGGACTATATAAATAATTTGTTGCTGTATACAAGGTATAAAAGGGACTCTAAACAATAGTTGAAATAAGCTCTTATTTGTACTAGTTATAGAAAGTTGCTATAGTTTATTACGTTTATCAGATAGATTTGTTATTCAATTTGAAGATGATTTTACAATGTCATTTGGAAGAAAAAAAAGGTCTTGTCTATGTTACTTGATAAGATGAAAAATAAAAAAAATTGCATTTATATGATTACCGAAAAAATCTTTTGCTCAAATTTGGTTATAAATACATTGTGTACGAAAAGAAAAGTTTCTCTAGTGAATTTTCTGAATTAAATCCTTTTAACTTTTGTTTTTAGGC